>JACXGK010009035.1:0-20855 GCA_016801125.1 Novumbra hubbsi
CCAGAGCTACACTGTTCATCAGCCGACCCAGAGCTACACTATTCAGCAACCGACCCAGAGCTACACTATTCAGCAACAGACCCAGAGCTACACTGTTCATCAATAGATACAGAGCTACACTGTTCATCAACCGACCCAGAGCTACACTGTTCATCAACCGACCCAGAGCTACACTGTTCATCAACCGACCCAGAGCTACACTATTCAGCAACAGACCCAGAGCTACACTGTTCATCAATAGATACAGAGCTACACTGTTCATCAATAGATACAGAGCTACACTGTTCATCAACAGACCCAGAGCTACACTATTCACCCAGCACATCTCCAGGGACAACCATGTAGATGAGAAAGGTTGCAAAAAAAGGAGAGGCCATTTATTTTGGTGTGAGCAACTCACTCTACGTGTAAGTAAGCGTGTGTGTGTGTGTGTGTGTGTGTGTGATGTTCATAGGATTCTTTCAGAGGATCTGGTGACACTCGTAGTTTATCAGGAGCTTGTTGGCCTATTATAAATCAGTTGAACTGGCGACATGTGAACTTTTCAGTGTGCGAGCTTTAAAGGCCATAGAAATAGGTCTCTCCCTCCGGTGGAAGAGCTCCCTTAAGCACTTTGTAAGAGTGCAATAATAGTGTGCTCGAGGTTGCTTGTGCATCGAAAGACAAGAGTCCTTTCACCGCAAGCCTTTAGCGTTGCAGATGTGTTCTGCTAGTGACATTAACAGTCACACTGGACTGTTTAATTATTCAGCAGATGCTTGTGTTGGATTGACTTACAGTTGGTAGGCTGTATTAATCTTAACACAGTTGACTTTCAGTTGGTAGGCTGTATTCATCTTAACACAGTTGACTTTCAGTTGGTAGGCTGTATTCATCTTAACACAGTTGACTTTCAGTTGGTAGGCTGTATTCATCTTAACACAGTTGACTTTCAGTTGGTAAGCTGTATTCATCTTAACACAGTTGACTTTCAGTTGGTAGGCTGTATTCATTTTAACACAGTTGGCTTTCACTAGGTAGGCTGTATTCATCTCCACACAGGGACACCAAACAGGGACACCACACAGGGACCTCCACACAGGGACTCTCCACACAAGGACCTCCACACAGGGACTCTACACAGGGACCTCCACACAGGGACCTCCACACAGGGACTCCACAGGGACTCTTCCCCACCCACACCTTCACCCCCCCCCCCCACACACACTCAATCTTACGTTTCTGTCAAAGCAATGAGCTGCCTCCCCCTTGGTCTCCTCATTCACTCGAGGGGTGCAAGGTGCTCTGAAAGGAGGTCCACCGAGCCCTCTGTGCTGCAGCTCCTTCAGTGGGCCACACCGGGAGGAAAGGCCGTCCCATTGTATTGGCCGTGGTCCCCCCCTACAACCCCACCCCCCATCCTCCGTATTTTGGCCCGAGCTGTCTGCGATGATGTAAGAGGTACCCCTGGCAGCCAGAGAATGAGCCCCTGGTGAATAGATGAGGATGTTCATCTTTATTAAGGGACACCTCCTCAGTCTGCTGCCCAACAAGGCATCACACAAAGCACGAGAGGCTTTTAATTCAGAGAGCCAAGCTTTTCTCCTCCTCCTCCTTCTCCATCCCCTCCCCTCCTCCTCCATCCTCTCTTGCTCGCTTTTCATCTGACTGTCTTCTTCTATCGACCTCTGACACTCCCTCTGTTCTGTGCCGCTTGCTACATGCGCCCAAACGGCCACCTTGGTTTCTCATGGCCCTGAACGAGGTGGAGTTGGAGGGTGGTTGTCGGAGTTTGAGGGTGGTTGTCGGAGTTGGAGGGTGGTTGTCGGAGTTGGATGGTGGTTGTCTTCTAACTGTTTCAGGTTTCCTGTTGGTTGGACTGTGAGGCGCCAGATGGGGTCCAACCGTCAGTCAGTCCTGATACACACAGACAGCCTAGTGTGTGTGTGTGTGTGTGCATCATCTTTTAGATTGTAAACTGATTGTCCAGAGCACAGTTTTACTTTGCATGGCTATGTACAGGCCTCTCAGGGTAAGCCAAAATATTACCCGGTTAAACCAAGCCTTACCGTGTATAAGTCAAATGTAATGCTACTGTGGCAGTACTGTTGATAATTAAACTACGTAGTTACACCTACGAATGCGTCCATTTTAGCCATGCATTTTTGGATACGTGTTGGAAATCTCTGTACAAGGCTGACTAAATCTTTTAAAGATTGATCACATTCTCTACCGGCAACATTTCAACATTTTTGGTAGATCACAAGAGAACAAAGGAGAGAGAGAAAATATGGGGGAAAGGGGGGTCAGAGATGTGTGTGTGTGTGTGTGAGCGTAGAGAGAAAAGAGGAGGAGAGAGGGAGTGAGATAGAGGAGGAGAGAGGGAGGGAGGAATAGAGAGAGCGGGGGGAGGTACATGGAGAGATGGATAGAGAGATAAAGAGATACAGAGAGTGAGGGAGAGGAAGATAGAGACAGAGATCGAGAAAGGAGAACTCTAAGAATGTTTAAGAATGTTCGGCACTTGCATATTTGAGGCGTCAGAGAGAATAGATGAGCAAGTACCAGCACAAGGACCTTCATTTAGGACTTCTTTGAAGTCAAGTTTTAACAACCTCCAAGAAAAGTGACCCAAAGCCCAGCTCCAAGCTACGCAAGAACTTCTTTGGGAAGAAGCAGTCAGCTGTTACTATAATGTTTATAAAGTCTATAATGGAATGGCCAGCACTGTCACTGGATCTTCAAGCCTATTGAGCTGTTGTGGGATCAACCTGAAAGTGTGGTATGTAAGAAGGGCCAATCAAGCCAATCCATGCCAGAGGTCTGCTAGAACGCCGGAGGTCTGCTAGAACGCCGGAGGTCTGCTAGAACGCCGGAGGTCTGCTAGAACGCCAGAGGTCTGCTAGTTAATTTTAGTGTAGTTCATTTTGCTATATCTCCCATTGAAACTGATTTCATGTATGTTTTCATAAACAATTCTAAGCGACCCCAAACTTTTGAACGGTTAGTGTATATACACACATTCACACACAAAAATATTATTCTATCCTGGGCTTCAAAGCTTCTTTGATCAGAACGCTGTCAACTTGTATCTCAAATCCATGTTTATAATAAGAATATGATATCCGACTGCGTTACTGTCTCTATTGGCTCTTGCTCCAAAAACCCAAGATAGGAAAACAGTAATGTTCCTGTGTATCTTGTCCAGGTTTTGTCATGTTAAGACGCCCACATCTATAAGAGAGTATGTACAGTGGGAGAGCAGGTCTGGAGAAAACATTCAAAACACTCAAGCAGACATGTAGACATGGACAAATCCCCTCCCACAAAATAGACACACAAAGACGAACACACTCACTTGTGTATTCATGTGAAGAACACACACGTGCATGGACAATCACACTCGCGCACATACTAGTGGGCACAAGCACACACAGACACACTTACACAGACACACGCACACAGACACACGCACACAGACACACACACACAGACACACACACCCAGACACACACACACAGACACACGCACACACTGTATCAAGGTCGTAATTAAAAAGGATGATTGGTGATAAACATACATCAATTTCAAATGGTTACAGATTTTTACAAAATGTCTAACTCATGTGGGACTTCTGTCATGGTATGATATTGTACAGATATTGCAGAATTATAAATGTTCAGACTTTTTGGATACAATATGTTTGCAACACCGTGGTTTTGAAACCAAGACATTTACTTTTAAGTCAAATAAGTGGAAATCTCTTGATAATGAACCAGTCATCTGTACCATAATTTAAGATGGCTGTTGTTCTGAAAATAAAAAGATATAATTTTACCCACAGGGCAACCTGAATAATGTGTCTCGACTAAAGGAGTCCCAAAGGTGAGTGTTAAGGAAACAATGGTTCCCGCTTGATTCAGGACCTATGTTTATTCTTCATTTATAAGCGCCAAATGCACCAAGACACCACGTTGTTTTATTATACTCAGGCTGTAGGCTGTGCGCGCCCCCCAAAAATAGCTCCCCCTGGACCCAAACATGCAGGAACCTTTTAGATCAGACAGAAAGGCTCTTAACAAAACCATTGGGCCTTTCCTTGAGGGAAAGAGGGTAGAGGATGTTACATTCATCAAATAGCTCGTTGGTTTTTTCTCCCCGTCTGAACCGGAGAGAGATGCCAACGTCTCTGGATTAATGGAGAGTTGGAAAGAGAGAAGATAGAGAAAACAAGGGGGGGGGGAGTCCTACTGCTGGAGCCTCTGGAGAGAGCCTCTGGAGATGCTCTTTTGCAACTGCGGGAGCAACACTGCACATATGCTTTTGTGTTTTCATACGTGTTGTTTTTGCACTGTGTTACACTGTATTATCTCAGTAATTAAATGATACAACATGATTCGTTATTTTGAATACGGTATTCATGTCGGAGTGTAATGGTTTGTTCTTTCACTGCCTGATCTAGTGGCCAATGTGAATGCTCTGATGCAATTAGCTCCAGATTAGACCTGCAATTTAACAATAGAAGAGAAGTGTTTTATGTGCTGATGTGAATGAACCGATTGTTTACATTTCTTGATTCATGGTACCTTCAATTCCAGTTTAATTAGAATGTGACAATTAAATGAAGAATATGACGATGTGCAATGAAGAATATGGAAAGCCTTTGGTTGTGAACACAACCTTTGTGCAACTCTAGGGAAAGTGACCCCAGTGATTACTGTAATAACAAATACATTCCGCTGCCAGCTGTTTCCATGGAGTCGGGAGTGCCACCTTCGGTGCTCTAATTTCCCATCTTACATCTGCCCTTGCTGTTTTCAGGACTACTTGTCACGGTGACTCACAATGCGTGTGGTCCAAATGGACTGGGACCTTGTTCCCTCCCTCAGGAAGCAAAGGTTACAGTTGTATCCATGGCACATACCTCACAGATGTACCCCACAGATATACCACACAGACATGCCCCACAAATATACCCCACAGATATACCCACAGAAAAACCCCACAGATATACCCCACAGACATACCCCACAGACATACCCACTGATACACCCTACAGATATACCCCACAGACATACCCACAGATAGACCACACAAATATACCCCACAGATATACCCACAGATAAACCCAACAGATATACCTCACAGACATACCCCACAAATATACCCCACAGATATACCCACAGAAAAACCCCACAGATATACCCCACAGACATACCCCACAGACATACCCACTGATACACCCTACAGATATACCCCACAGACATACCCACAGATAGACCACACAAATATACCCCACAGATATACCCACAGATAAACCCAACAGATATACCTCACAGACATACCCCACAGACATACCCACAGATAAACCCCACAGACATACCCACAGATAAACCACACAGATAAACCCCACTGATATACCCAACAGACATGCCCCACAGACATGCCCCACAGATATACCCCACAGACATACCCCACAGATATACCCCATAGATATACACAACAGACATACCCAACAGACAAGTGTTGCCTTACTTAAGCAGCGGCACCTGATTTGGGTGATAAGGCTAAGATTAGAAGCAGTGTGTTTCATTAGTTCTTATAAGAAAGAACAGAGAGCTAGAATGGCAAAGGTAGAGAGAAAGAGGTAGAGGAAAAAAGAGGGGAAATTGAGTCTGAAGAGGCCTACTTGTTGACAAGACACTTAACACTGCAGGCCTACTGGACTTTGGTACTTCATTACATTGATATATTGGACTATGATCCAAGGGATTTGTCTTGATGTATGTGAAAGCTTTGAATCTGGGTTAGGGTTAGGACGATTTACATAAACGATAGTGTCTTTTCTTTCCTTTTCCTTTTTGTCAGAAACCAACACCAGAGGTCATCAGTCATTATGGCAACTGGGTACAAGGACATTTTTCGCACAATAACACAATTTCATAAAATGGGGTCAGTCGATGTCTGTGGATTTTAACTTTCACTGGATATTGTGACTGCATACAACACCTTATATTGTGCTTATGACAGGCTTATGTCTGAACATTTTTTGTTAAAAACGTTACTAGACAAGTTATGAAGACTGTGTTATTCATTTCTCTGTCAGACAAGTAAAGTTACGAGTGTCTGCTTGTCCTAAATCATTTTTAAGGGGAAAAAATTGGTCTCACAATATGCATAACCCTGGAGCAAGTTGAGGGAGAAATAGGTAATTTATGATAATGTGTAAGACTTGTTTGTCAAAAAGCAGGGAGCAGTCGACATATGAATGCATCAAGGCATAGCCTACAGTATTTCTATATTTTGATGTGTTTTGACAGTTGGGACTAATGTAGCTCCAATAAATGCTGTCTGTTGAGGTAGTTCAAACTTTGGTCGGGTACACTAACAAAAGTGATGCCTTCTGTATGGTGTGTATCTTGGCTTAGCACACAAAGCTCCTGAGTGAGCTTGGTCAAGTATCATCAGAATTCATTCATTGAAGCCTAGCGACCGATAAAGCAAAAGCTGAATCGCAAGAATAATGTTCGAGACAACTTTGCCTCTCCTATTCTATAAAAACTGAACAATGCCTGCCAAATACTATCAGATCCGAAACGTACGAAGCACCATAATTGTGTTTAGAAGCTTTGGCAAGAGGAAGTATAACTTAAAGGTACTGTATATATTTTTCTGCACTAAACAGAAAAAACCTGAAAGTGTTTGAACCCATTTAGGGTATTGTTCCCAGTCGCTGGCGAGGCATTGCACAACAGTTGATCGAGCAGTGTTACGAAACACTGGCTAAACTTGAAGTTCACATCCACTTTGAAACAAGGGTGCTTTCCTATGGAGCAGCTAGGAGAAGTGCCACTCCTAACTTTCAGAGAAAGATCAAACCATACATCCCTACCCAAACTCTTCATTCTGAAAATGTAATCATTAACCTTTTCTGTATATGGTTCAAACCCTGGTATGTTAGTGAAAAAATGAAGTTACATGTCAGCCAAACAATGTAGTTCCATGTTAGTGAGACCATGTAGTTCAATGTCAGTGAGACCAGGTTGATACAAGTTAGTGAGACCATGTAAATACATGTGAGACCATGTAGATACGCATTAGTGAGACCATGTAGATACACATTAGTGAGACCATGTAGATACACATTAGTGAGACCATGAAGATACGCATTAGTGAGACCATGTAGATACACATTAGTGAGACCATGTAGATACGTGTTGAAGAGATTAAGTAGTTACGTGTTCTGAGGCGGCCGCCGCCATGTGACAGGAAGTATCGCATACATGGAGTGATTCATTGTGTTGGCTGGGCACCAAACACATCTTTTGGAATGTCATCAAACCATCACTCATTCTTCCACTTGTGTTTTTGGAAGAATGTGTCGTCCTGCTAAATGCATACATGCTTGGCAGTAATTTGTTCAGGGAGAGATGTCTTCTACCTTGCCGGTTTAAACCACAACGTAGACTTGAGGAGAAAAAGTGGAATGTTTGTAATGTGCAGGGAGAGGCCAGTTGCTGCCAAAAATTCTTGCTACTCCTTTTAGTTATTGCCCACCCATTATTTTACCAGTGAAGTGTGCAAAAACCCTCTGTGACAGAACAGCAGTGTTTGATTGATTGATTGTCACCTTGTTGGTTTGGGATCAGAACCATTGACCTTTGGTTTACTGGGCCAACTGGTTTGGCCTCCTGGCATGCTCCCAGATCAGCCATGGTCTTCATAATGTGTCATTATACATGTAATGTCTTGAAAGATATGTTATATCCCTTTACTCAATAATGAACCATCAAAATAACAGGTTTTCAGAATTATTGCAAATGCTTAACGAAAACCTGAAATATCACAGTCTTCACACCCCTTTACTCAGTACTTTGTTGATGCACCATCAACAAGGATTACAGCACTTTGCCTTCTGGAGTATGACGCTACAAGCTCGGCACACCTGCATTTGTGGAGTTTCAATTCTTCTTGCCAGATCCTCTCAATCCCTGCACAGCCATCAGGTCTCTCCAGAGATGTTTAATCAGGTTTAAGATTGGGGTATATATGGTTGAATCAGGGACATTCATTGACTTGTCTCAAGCCATTTAGGCATGTCCATTGTTTTTCTGGCACCTCCAGATATTTCAGCAGAAATGTTTACATGCCATTCCCCAGATATTTTTCTTCACGCAATCCTGTCTCAGCACCAGTGTACATTTATTTTGTGTCCAATCAATTGAAATGACCACAGGTTGACTCCAGTCAAGTTGCAGATACATCTTAAAGTTTACAAATGTAGTAGGATGCACCTGAGCTCAATGTAAACTAATAAATATCTCAATAGTTTCCTCTTTGACATTATAGGATACCTGTAGAATAAAATCATATGTAATCTATTTCAGAAGTAAGCTGTAACCTAAACAAAATGTAGGGAAAGCGAAAGGGTCTAAATACTTCCCAAATGTGCTATACATAACCAAATGTACCGTGTACATCAATGTGCTATACATAACCAATTGCACCATGTGCATCAATGCAACCTAGACAGATTTTGTGTGTTGTATTATTGTTTTCCATAAATTATCAATATATTTTTCACATATTTTGGTTACAACATTATTGGGTGAAAAGGTTCTGACTATTCATATCCACTGCTATTTGTTGTTAGTTTATAAACAGTAGTTGGCTATAGATGAGCCGTACGGGCAAATATTAATGTTCCCCTATCCATCAGCATTTGAAGGAGCTTTCAGTGCTATTTTACCTATGACCCGATTTTCCAAATAAACACAGCCTCGTCACGTTGATTCGCGTTCTCAACTGCTGAATTGACTGCAACTTTCTTCTTCAGCGTTAACTTTTTACAGTCTCTAGGGTAAGACAGGAGTGTAGTAAATTCATTTCAGTGGCCTGCGTGGCATGCAACAGTAAAAGCCGAGAGAGAGAAAAGAGAGAGAGAACGTGAAAGCTGTTGAAGGGGGAGTTGCACGAAACGTATTAATGTAACTCTGTTTACACCTTCCTTATTCCAAAACGTCCGCGTGAGGAAAATATACTCTGCAAGACCAGGTAATGTACTCAAAAGTTTACTAACGTTTTAGAACCGTTGTCATTGTATCAAATTTAGTTGCACATTTGCAAGTACTCAGGCACTTGACTTTAAGTACAGAAGTTACTAACTAGCGCCGAACTCGGTTGTCATTTCAGCTTCATATTTTGTTTGGTTCAGGGAGTGTAAACCTTGTCTCCCTATATCCGCTGCATTTTGGGAAACAGACAAGAAAGTTAGAAAGCAATATTTTGCGTGGAATCATTCGGTGAAGAATTCTGTAAGCAAAGAATATCAATATAGCTGACCGACCGACTGACAAATTGTACGAAAACAAGTTCGGTCAACTTTAACAAGCATACTATGTTGCGACACTTAACCACACCAAAACTACCATCGTCCGCTACGTATTTGGAAACAATGTTATCATGTTCAACTCGCGATAAAATCCATTTTTATAGCTTCATGATTAAGCTAATCTAACAGCTTAGTCTACGTTTATGTAGGGAAAGTTGTAAATATAATGTAATGTAATGTAAAATTGTTATGGAAGGCTTTCAATATAATACGGTACTTACCGTATAATACAGCATAGAGGCATTTATACGCCTGTATTTAAAGTCTGTGTAAGTACATTTGTATTTTATGTCTGTGGAAGTTATTCTAGTTCACAGTAATGTGAAATTAATTAAGCTACAGCTGGTTGATTTCAAGTTTGGGAATAGCAGTATATCTTGTTTCTGTACCAGAATCAATTAGATGGCTCGATGCACATACAGCAGTTTACATCTTGGGATATTTTGCGAAAACATTAAAAGGAAAGGCCTATTCATTTGTTAGATACGAGGAAACAATTACATTTTGACTAACAGTAAAAACCAGTGGTGTAGTAGTCAGAATTCTCTGAAACGTTTTTGGTCAAAAGCTACAATTACTTTTTGGTTGGTGTAATGATGCTTCTAGTGTCAACTTAAAGACAACTTACAAGGACAAAATAAACACAAAACATGGTTGATGTACAACCCACATGAAATTTTAAGCACTACTGTTAAAATCTTGTTCCATTTGCTTGGAGGATGCTTCCATCCAGTGGGTCCGTTACTATGCGTAGACTGTGAAGTGAACCAACGGTGATGTGTCCAGTAATATATCGAAGTACTCTTTCTACAACACACACAGAAAATGGCAACCAGATGTTAGCCCAGGGTTTCGATGAGAAAGATCCAGTTGTTTACGGTGAAGACAGAGCGTGACCCGTATCACGGAGCCCTTGCGCTGATCTTTTTCGCTGATTCAGCGGTTTAACGGACCATGACACACGGGTTAAGGTAAGGTGGGGGGGGGGGTTGTTAGGATGCCTGGGATGGCTAGGCTGCATACTTAGCTAAAGTTAGCCGCTTGTCTGCTGCACTGCGGGCAGGGGCCAGTGGTGAGGGGTCCAGTTAGGGTCTGAGGGGGCCTGTCGACAGCAGTATGTGGAAAGCCAACATCCTCCTCTCACTATTCGGCTGTCTTTGTTTGCCTCATTTCACAACTTTTTTTTTGCTGCAACTGGGTTTTGTGGTTTGGAAGCGGTATTGGGGTGACATGGGTCCAGTTCTTTTGGGCTGCACAGGGGTACATAGGGCTCCCGCTTTCGACCAATAATGAGACGTTGTCGAAGTTCATGGGATAAGAGGCCTCTCCTGGTGTTGATCCAGAGAACCAAAGTGACTCCCCCCAAAGACGTTTTGACATTGTTATAGGTTGAAGTCCAAAAGGCCTAAAACCACACAGCGCTTGTGTAAGAACCGTCTTTCTTTAGTTTCTCCTGTGTAAAAACCAGATGTAGGAGTGATGGCTTTTTCATGCTGTTTTCTGTGTTATCCAATCTGATGCAACGCAGCTGTCACACAGAACATGGCGTAGATGCAAAAGGAGCGACCCAGAAGCCCAATATAGACTCCCATTTGTATTTTTAGCCCATCTCTCCCCATACGTTAACCCATTGCGGTCCTGTACCACTTTGGTAACTGGATATTTCCCACAATCCTTGCTGCCGGCCTTCCTATCCGCTAACCTGTACCCCAAAGTTCCTCCCACTTGGGCCCCTGGCACAGCACCAGGGTAGGTGTGGGACCCCACTCTCAAAATGGAACAGACCATTTGCGGAAGCCTCTGTCATTCAAAGTGGCACAAAGGAAGCCCAACCTCACTCGCAGATATTTTAACAAACCGTAGACTGGGCAGTGACTGCGTGTGTGTGTGAGATTGACATACCTGGGGCCTGGAGTCAGATCTGAAATATCAACACTCGTGGCCACTGTACAAAAGTGGGCAAAACAAACTTGGCCTCGGTCAAGTGGATCAACAGAGGACTCGTTTGGCTAAAGAAACAGTCCAGTTCAGTGGGGATAAAGCACCAAATCCCTGGACGGGAGGTTTCTCAGTGGTGGGAGAGCAAAGTATTAGATCACATCTTTGGTTTGTGTTATTGAAAGAATATGACTCACACATCACAAGGGAACCTAAGACTGACCGTGGACCGAAATACACGGAGAGACCAATGCACGCCCTTATTACCAAGTAATATGCTGTATATTTGACGAGGGGTGTTGTTAGTCCGGAAACAATTATCATTATATACAGTAGTATTACTGTTGTTGCTTGCCGCAATTCATTTTAGTTGTGTTTTTTTCTCCTCTTCCAATTGGAGAGTCGAAGGTTGACGTGTCCTCCGGCGCACGTTGTGTCAAGCTGTTCGGCTTTTCTTTAATCTGCTCGCTAAACCGGGAAGTATTTTCCTGAACATATGTTCTTGGAGGAGAGCGCACTTTCAGGCCGATAGCCACAATTGAGCTTTCGGAGCCCATCTTACCGCAAGGGCGTCACTAGATGGTAATGGCACAAGGCGGCCCTGTCCAGTGTGCTTACCAAATACCCGTGAAGTTGCTGAGCCAATTTGCCATGCCTTCTGCGAGAACGCTAGGCACTCTCGGTATGCATTGACTAGACCACAGTAACGTAGCTTTCGTGCAAGGCGTTGACTAAGAAGGTTGCGCCACTTCGGAGAGCAGAAGACCTCTTTTGTGCTATGTATCACTTAGTAGTTTAGTGGAACATGCTCATTTGATGACCAACTGTTCCCTAAAACCTAATGATTTGCATGAACTCCCAAAAAACAATTACTAAGCACCAGGCTGAGAGGGCCACTGCAGTCACACAAATGACCCAGGTTCAAACCCTGATCAAAAGTTTTAAGTGTCCAATGACTGGAGTAAAAGCAGAGGAATTTCCATGTTTACAAGTGCCTTTGCCAATAGCCTTAACGTCACTAAGTGTGGAAGGTCATAACAATCTGAGGAAGGGAATACTGAAGGCTGAGTGGGGGGACAATATTCAGGGAAGGATTGGATGAAAACCCATGTATCGGTATGTGTTCGGGGGAGGTTAGCTGAGGATTCCTCGGATGCTAGCGCTGCTGTGATGCAAATGATCATTTGGACACTAGTCCTCAAGTTTAACCGGCAGAATCGTCATGGTTCTTTTCAGTCTGCCTATTTTACATCAGCTGACTTAGAAACTCCAAAGAAAAACAACTTGATATATTTTGGTCTGAGTGCTCAATGAATTCCCTCAAGCTTGCTATTGACAAGGCAAGACAAGACCAACGTTTTGCTAGAAAAACATGCATTATGGGAAGATTTTCCTTCCTCCACGGTGGAGGGCTGGGCGTCCTCAATTGTAATCCATGACAATTCCCGGTCTGTTCTCCTCCCGTTCAGAGCGTTTCCAGGCATTCCTGGGAGGGTCCGAGTGTGCAACGCTGCAAACCGTTCTCTTTTAGTTGGGTTTGTTTCACCACTGATGGGAGAAGGGGAAATGGCTGCACTGGGCTTGAGCTGACACCTACCGGCATGGTCACTGGCACGCTGGGCGTAGTGATCGATGCCCGCTCCCTTCCATACACCCGAGGAGAGATGAAATGGGCAGAGAGGAGCAGAGAGAAGCAGAGAGGAGCACCCTGTATGGAAACCGCCTGGGAGTCCCCACTGCTGTCTCTGTCATGATTACTTTCTTTGATGACGTGTTTCTAATTTCGATTTTGCCACATCAAAGTGGGTCTATGGCCACGTGTTTGTTAATGGCAAGAACTCTGATTGAATTCAGGAGAGCTGAAGATTTTGGAAAGCCCATCCTCCTAGGCTGATCAGTGCGTGCGTGTGTGTGTGTGTGTGTGTGAGCCACCTAGACCGACCAATAACATTTCCAGGGGGGAAGATGTGCACTGTGAATAATTTCATATTTGTTGTCATCAGCAAAATCAATGCAAATGTAGTTAAGAGACTGTTAGCATTTTACAACCACATTTCGGACCATTCGACACAAAACGATGGTCAACTAATTCTATTGCAAGATAATGCGACAACATGCAGACTGACACGTCGAGTTGACTAAGCTACGACGGCGGAGGCATTTACCTAAAAGTAAATATGTTGGTACAAGTGAGTCAGATGCGTGTTATGCATTTAGCAAGGACAAGTTAACTAGATTGTCAAGGCCACAGTGATGAGTGTTGAAGCGTGTCGGGCTGGTGACAGCGTGACTGGCAGAGGGGTAAGTGACAGGACATTTATTAAGAGGCTTTGAGTGGCTAGCCCGCAAGACAACCGTGCCATGAGGTTTGTCAGTGTGGTCACATTGGGAACGGTACACTTGGCCGCGTCAGTGACAGGATGCCTCTTTGGGGAACAAGAAAACCTTTTAACTTCAGACGGAAGGTGGGTTAGATTCTTGTTGACCAGACGGAAATACTTCAGACCGGCTTGGTTTGGAACAGGCCTGTAACAGTCAGGATTCTCGAAATACACGCCCCAGACCAGTGTGCATTCAAGTGGAACCTAAGAAGGGGCTGTGTTGGGGCTGCAAAGTACAGAACTGCAACATGAGAACAATAGCCTACTGAGCCAAAGCCCAAGGCTCTGTTGAGCAGCAAGTAGGAACAATATGACTGCCACAACAGGCAGGTGAAAAAATAGTAGCATCCCGCTAAATGTGTATCTGTCTTGACAGCTGTCCGGTGTTGGGTCACAAACCAGTTAAGTGTTGGATTGGTAGTACGGTCTAGGTTAAAGGTCGCTGCCAGTTGGCACAGTTGGTTTCAGACTCCCAATAAGATGGTTGAAACGACTCGCCTTCAGACATCTAGGAAGGGAGAGCAGGAATGAGGTCAAGAGACAGGGAGTGAGAGGGAAAGAGAGAGAATGGGTGGGCGGATAGGAGAAATATAGAGACAGAGAATGAAAGAGGGTGAGATAGCCGGAATGTGAGCCAAATGTGAAATAATGGCTTTCAAGTTCAAGTTTCGGCACGCCCATGCAACCATTGTGACAGGTATGATGTGTGTGGTCTCTTCCAATCACCGGAACTGGTCCTTTTTGGATTTGTGACTCACTTCGTCTTCCAATGAACTTGCAACACCAACTAAACTGGTTAAAAAAACCCGCAGAAACACGCAGTCGCATTTCCGCTGCTCCGTCACGGAGCACCGAGTGCACAGAAGAAAGCAACGGAATAGGCTGTCCAGACGTTCGTGCTGCGAGAAAATCTGAGAAATAGAAAAGTAAACTGTCACCAATGTCATCCCTGAATCTCCAGTCGATGGGTCTGCCCCTCCCCTTGCCCAGTCCCGGGGCAAAGCCACGCCCACTGGAAGTCGTCTATGTGGCTCAGGTGGTGCCACTGGGGACCCATTGTCCAGGCAGTCCAGGATGGAGAGAGGAAGTCCAGGGATGTGGGTCAGGGCTGGGATCATTGGCAGCCTGTACTGGGCCCGTGTTCTTAATGGCCTTAATCAGAGGGGTTGGGGGCTTTGAACCTGGTTGATTGGGGGGGTCAGTCATTTATCCCCCAGCCCTCCACTGCTGTGGATCTGTGTGTCTGACCAGGCTTGGTGGTGCAAGTGGGTGTTTGTCCGTCTGGAATGTAGGTGGCATAGGGTTCCTGTTTGTCCGTCTGGAATGTAAGTGGTATAGGGTTCCTGTTTGTTTGTCTGGAATGTAGGTGGTATAGGGTTCCTGTTTCTCCATGGACAGCTGGAATGTAGGTGGTATAGGGTTCCTGTTTGTTCGTCTGGAATGTAGGTGGCATAGGGTTCCTGTTTGTTTGTCTGGAATGTAGGTGGCATAGGGTTCCTGTTTGTTTGTCTGGAATGTAGGTGGCATAGGGTTCCTGTTTGTTTGTCTGGAATGTAGGTGGCATAGGGTTCCTGTTTGTTCGTCTTTAATGTAGGTGGTATAGGGTTCCTGTTTGTTCGTCTGGAATGTAAGTGGTATAGGGTTCCTGTTTGTTCGTCTGGAATGTAGGTGGTATAGGGTTCCTGTTTGTCGTTATTTATTTCTGTGTGTCTTTCTTCTTCTGTCTGGCCGGCCACTGGTCTACTGGGTACTGTACAAGAGCCTTATTGTGGTTCTATCATGTGCAGAGAGGGAGAGAGAGATTGAGAAAGTGAGAGAGATGGTAACGGATGTAGAGCAGTTTGTGAAAGGGTCATTCTTTTATTGCAGAGTGTAGAGACTCTGAGGAGATGAGGATGTTTGCAGGTTTTGTTTTCGTCATAGTTACTGCTTTGTATTTTATATATTATATATGTGATTTCAAAATATGTTTACTGGCCATTCTCTCCAATGTCAGTGTATTTAAATTTTTTTTAACAATATTTTAGTTTATTGATATAGCAATAGTAAGCCAAAGATCTGTAGATCAAATTTACACACGTCCCCAGATTGGTTCTGTTTAAACTAGCAAAAGTCACAACACATTACGCACAACGTTACTATTTTGTCAAAACTGTCAAATATTATTTGTAATAATATTGCAGGAAACAAATCAAAAATGATAATGAGCAAATAAAACTGTTTTGACGTACGTTTTGCAACACCCCCTGGAACGGCCTTGTTCTAAAGAAGTGGATAAGTGCCCTATAAAATGTCTAAACTAACTTTATTAAAATAGGCAGCAGCTAAGAAATGTCTATCAAAATGGCAAATACTTCTCTATGCTCAATTGCAATGTGTATAATTGTAAGAAATGTAATTAAAACAGGAAACTCTATTGCCAAGGTATGGGTCTCTATATCGAGCATTTATTGACTGAACCAGCCACCACCTGAACCCTCATTTCATCCAGAGGAAACTGCCCTGGGCCTGTGTACATGTGTGATAAGGCAAACATAATGGAGAGGCAGTGAGGGAGGGAGGGAGGGGGGGGGGAGAGAGGAAGTCTTGAATGAGTCGGCTTACCGCTGTGACACTCTTTCTCTTTCTCAACCACTGTTCCTCTTTGTCTCCCCCCCCAACTTTCTCCTGCTGTGGGGAGGGCTGGCCTTCGTCTGTCATCCTTTCACAGGGATGTAGCTCATCCGTCCACTTCCAGTGAGCCTGTTGTTTTGCAAGGAAACACTCTGGCCCCTTCTCACGCCCATCGCCGCTTTTTACACCAGGAATGGCCTCGTTGGTTTTGTCGAGTCGATCCCGAACCCTCTCACCCCGTGTCAGGGTAGTGATGGAGACGAGCGATGGTCCAATCCGTGCGTGTGCGTGTCATCCGCGGGGTTACAGGTTATGCGAGTGACATGGCAGCGCGCTCGGACGTTGGAATATCACCCGGAAATCCTGTCCGATTCCTTCGACCCTGAGTAATCACAGGAGGCCCAGCCATGTCGCTGGTGCGGCCAAGGACGCCCTTGGTGAGAAAAGAGAAAGGAAACTGAGCCGTGACAAGAGGCATTCCTCTTCCTGATACGGACTGGCGGAGGTTTGGGGAACCCCTTGACCTGATGATGATGATGATAATAATATTTAATCATTTTTAAAATGGCCATAATATCGAATAATAACCCTGAAAAACTCCTTGAGATCCATGATGCTGTGCTCATCAACGCCACATTAGATGAATTCCGCAAACATTGATCACGATCAGTTGAGCCCTGGGGGGTCGCTCAACAGCCCCTTGCTGAGTCTGTCCCGTGACCCCCGACTACCGCCGTGGGTTTTCTTTACGTGCGCTAGTGTCCCGGGTCTAGCAGGCCGCGTTGTGGGGTATGCGGGGAAGGCGGCGATCGGCACGGGCTCTCTGTCTCGTGGGCAATGGCCCCCGGGTGCAAGAACACCCTCCCACATTCTGAAGATCATGTGCTCGTCATCCCAGAATGCGACTCCAGTTAATTTAGAGGCGAAGAGGTAGAACCCCAGACGGCGAAAGAGAGGGAGAGGATAAGACGGAATACTGAGAGGGAGAGACCCGAGAGAAAAAGAAAAGAGAGAACGATTTCCTGTCCTCCCTCTCCTCCCCTCCTCTCGGCTTCCCCGTCTTTGCTTTTGGATCCACTGTCTGCCAGAGGAATATCTGGCATTCATCCGACTGTGGAAGACACTAACGGGATCCATGTGGAAATGTTTCCTGGTAAATGGGGGCTGCGTGAGTCCTTAGAGAGCAAAAAGAGTGTGTTTTCGATGTGTGTGGGTGCGTGTGCAAGTGCCTTTCCGGTGGTTTCTCAGAACGGCAATTTGTAGGTGTGTGTGTTTTCTGTGGTGAGTGTGTGTGTATGTGTGTATGTGTTTGCGTGAAGTAGTTCAAATGTGCATGTGTGTGTGTGAGTCTGTGCGTACATGTTGATACAGTACTGCCCAGGTCTGTGTGTTTTACAGGTCTGTATCAACGGTGTTGAGGGATGAGGTATTACACTTGCTCCACTTGGCAAAGAAACTTCTAAAGGAATCGCAGCAACAAAAAAGAAAAGAAAGCCATGTTAGAACTAAAAGTAGTAACTGCATCAGATAAAACCTGAAAATAGGTCAAGGCCGTGACTCACTGCATCATAATTCCTGGTTGGTCTGGAGATCAAGAAGAATACTAGCATGTTCCTACAAGACGAACTGTATTAATTACAACCTCACAAAACAAGATAAGTGTCCTTAAACTTCAAGCTCATTCCATCCCATGTCTGTAAATCTCTGAGAAAAAGCTTTTGGATGGATATATTTCACATCGCCGCATGACAAACTCCAGCGTTTCTGGAAGCACAAGCTCACCTCTACATAAAGCTACCTCTACATAAAGCTACCTCTACATAAAGCTACCTCTACATAAAGCTACCTCTCAATCTATAAACCTGTGTCTTATTCCGGTGAACCATCTAGTCGATTTTTGCACCGATGCCAAGTGACAAATGACAAGTGACAAAATCTTCCAGAAAGGTTTTGTTTATCTTCAAGAGCGGAGCACCTATTTTGAAGAGATCATAATGGACCAAAGGACTCTGTATTTCCGGGAGCTTCGTGAGTAGAAAAGTTGGCAGCTACAAGCCTTAGTGCTCTTAGAATGATATGGAATGGAAACAGCTGCGTTCCTAAACGTGCACCAAAGTATCCCGGTGACATTACCTTTTCACGCTATCCCTGAAATGAAACTCGGCGTGAGTGGATTCACAGCTCCTTTATCCTACTTA
Source organism: Novumbra hubbsi (assembly GCA_016801125.1). Taxonomy (NCBI): domain Eukaryota; kingdom Metazoa; phylum Chordata; class Actinopteri; order Esociformes; family Umbridae; genus Novumbra; species Novumbra hubbsi. The sequence continues at coordinate 18,501 of JACXGK010009035.1, forward strand.
ATGGAGCTGTCTTATCGTGGCCTGTTCCGTACGGTCTTCCGCACGTGTGCTCCGAGATGTCGCCCAGGTAGCGGACAGCCAGAGCTCGTAAAATCATTGTCTACGGAAAGACTTCCGTCAGGCTCGGCCGGAAACTTACCCTTTGATCCCCCAGCAGCAAACTGTGCCCTGTTCCCTGTGAAGCACACTAATGTCTGGTCAAAAGCGGTCAACTATGTGGGGAATAGGTTGCCGCTTAGGACTCTGAGGTGTTAGGATTTTAACTTATTCAGTCAATTCCCATTAATGAATCACCCGGTGCAGCATCTGTCTATTAACTCAGAACCCTTGATTATAACTCAAAACACTTGATCATAGTCAGTGGCTGCCACTTCATCTTAAACTGTTCTAATGAACCGGCCTCTCGTTAGGGAAATGGCTAAGAATGTTTTTCATTTTGAGGTGTTAGCATGTGTTTGTTTTGTGTATGGGTTTCGCTATATAAATAGAAACGAAAATGTCCTCCAACGGTGATAACAAACATTTTGAACCGCCATTTTCTATTCATGATTTATTTTAAGTAGTTGGTGTAGTAGGTTAAGGTTAGGGTAAAACGTACAATAGTTGTATCTAATCCCATCATCTGATTGGATTAGATACAACAATGGAGTTAAACTGTCATCGTCAATTGTAGGGTATATTCTTGGAGGGCATTTCTGTATGGGGCAAGGGCCTAGAGAAAGTTGCACGGCGGTGGCATATGTCAAAGGGGAATACTAAGAGATAATGTTTCAAAGAGAACCTTAGAAAACCTTTACAGGTATTTGTTAGCTTGGTGTATTATATTTCTGTTCACTGATTATATTCAGCATTGTTCATTTTAAAAAGGGCCAAATATAAAAAGGTTAAATGAAGTGTATTTCATTGATATTCATGTTCACATTTTTGGTAAAATCATGATTGAAAATAAATACAGCCTCTACTGTGATAATAATTTTACATGACTTGTATGGCACATTCCATAATTACAGTGTCAACAAATGGCCAATAGGTTTAGTGTTAACCATGCTTGGGTAATATTGATAGATGCAGTTAGTATTTATTAAGCCGGTGAGTTATGATTTAAATAACTTTTCATGACATAACAAGTTGTATGTTTTGATGAAAGTAGTTGTTATAACGCATTTATTGTTTTGAGAGTCTTTGTGCATTTTGCACAATTACCATTGGCATCTTGCTGATGAATGATTCAGTTCCGGGTATTTCATGTTTTTGGGGGGGGGAGACTTTTTCAAAACATGCTGTCCTTAAATGGTTAATCTGATATAGTCTTTTTAACATTTCAAATCCAAACTATTGCTTAAAATAGAAGCACTTGTGTCACTGTCCAAGCACTTCCTGAGTTCACTGTCTGCCTGTCTATGCAGTATGTGTGTGTGTGTCTCTGTCTATGCAGTATGTGTGTGTGTGTGTCTATCTATGCAGTATTTGTGTATGTATGTCAATGCAGTACGTGGTGTGTTTCTCTATCTATGCAGTACATGTGTGTCTCTATCTATGCGGTGTGTGTGTATGTATGTCAATGCAGTATGTGGTGTGTGTCTATCTATGCAGTACATGTGTGTCTATGCAGTATGTGGTGTGTGTATCTATCTATGCATCATGTGTGTATGTATGTCAATGCAGTATGTGGTGTGTGTATCTATCTATGGAGTACATGCGTGTCTATGCAGAGTATGTGTGTGTGTGTGTGTGCAGTAGGTGTGTGCCATGAAGTAAATGTTCTCTCAGTGATATGTATAAAATACTGATGTAGGTCAGAAAGTGAAGCTGGCTGTGTGATGTGGCAGTCTTTGGTTTACACTTCACGATGTGTAGAAGGGGGACCCTGTCAACTAATAGGTGTGTACAGCGAGTAGAGAGGGAGAGTTTGGTTAGAGCCACAAGTATGATCATCTTAGGTCGCCTCATGAGGTTTGGGCTACCGCGGATAAAGGTTAATGTTAAGGTACGGGCTAAGGCTAACAGGTATTTTTTAAGTACATTTTATTCTGTGGTAAAGAGATGCATTTGTGATGAGAATACTAGGTATAATATGCTCAGACCATAGCTAACCCAAACATAACTTTAGAAGAGTTCACCATGTATGGTGCAATAGTTGTTAATGCCTAGCCCCAGATTGACTTGGGTGAGGTACGCCCTTGATAATCCTGATAGTTGTTAATGCCTAGCCCCAGATTGACTTGGGTGAGGTACGCCCTTGATAATCCTGATAGTTGTTAATGCCTAGCCCCAGATTGACTTGGGTGAGGTACGCCCTTGATAATCCTGATAGTTGTTAATGCCTAGCCCCAGATTGACTTGGGTGAGGTACGC
>JACXGK010009036.1:0-20875 GCA_016801125.1 Novumbra hubbsi
CTGACTGTACATACTGTAGACCTGTTGAGGGTGTCTGGCGCTGACTGTACATACTGTAGACCTGTTGAGGGTGTCTGGCGCTGACTGTACATACTGTAGACCTGTTGAGGTTCTCTGGGACTGTACATACTGTATACCTGTTGAGGTTGTGTGGGTCTGACTGTACATACTGTATACCTGTTGAGGTTGTCAAGGACTGGACATACTGTAGACCTGTTGATGTTTGGTCTGGGACTGTACATACTGTAGACCTGTTGAGGTTGTCTGGGACTGTACATACTGTAGACCTGTTGAGGTTGTCTGGGACTGTACATACTGTAGACCTGTTGATGTTTGGTCTGGGACTGTACATACTGTGGACCTGTTGAGGTTGTCTGGGACTGTACATACTGTGGACCTGTTGAGGTTGTCTGGGACTGTACATACTGTGGACCTGTTGAGGTTGTCTGGGACTGTACATACTGTGGACCTGTTGAGGTTCTCTGTTGTGTTGGTGTGGTTGTGCATTGGGCTGTTTAAGTCACTAACCTATCCGTATAGCGGCTCAAACATTTTGCGGCCAAGATTATCTCCTTGTTTGAATGCGGGTCATTATGCAACTGCTTTTAAATTAACCTGTTAGAGTCAGAAGTGGTAACCTCCTCCTCACTGCATCTAGCTGCCTCCTCTTCCTCCTCTTCACTGCATCTCGTTGCCATCTCATCCTTACCGACACTCGCCGCCTCCTCCTCCTTCATGTTGCCATGATGATGGTTCAGTGGTTCAGCTCTGAATCCCATCTTTATCTGAGCTCACCAGCCAGGTCATGTGGGCGCCTGAGTAGCATCCCAATGCCAGAAGAACTGAGAATTCAGCATGTATTTCAAATGGGTCTGTAATTAAAGACATTCTGACAATTAATGAACTGAGGCGTTCTAACCAATTAAGCTGTGCTGTCAGCCTCTCTCTGTTGCCGCCTGCAGTCAGTGACGGGCTGATTCAACATGCTGTTTGGCCTCAGTTCACTGAGTCTGAACCGACCTCTTATTGAGTGGAATTAACCCCAGATGGTTTCAGGGAGGGAGAGTGGGCCATGGGAGCCAATGAGACTTTGTTTCATTAGACCACATTGGTGTCTGTGTATCAGGAGCACAGCTGGAGACACAGCGGGGCCGCTACATATAGAGAGGTCTGGACTGGGCACCTAAGTGCTGGGCTGGGCATACCAAGTCAAGCCCATTGTTATTTTTCAACCGGGTCATGAATTCCGCAGATAGAATGATCCTTGAATCAGTGGAAAACCATGCTGGGGAATCATATACACTAGAATCATTAAGGATTCGAATCTGCTCGGTCTCTGCTGGAAAGTAATGCAATAAACAACGGATATGCTGCGGTTATGACCTGCCTTGTGTGGTTCCTGTCTCAGATCCAGGGCGTGATCCGACCCCATGCCATCATCATCCTGCCCAACAGCAGTGGGATGGAAGTTCTGGTGTGTTATGAGGACGAGGGGGTCTACATAGACACCTACGGACGAATCACCAAGGAGACCGTGCTGCAGTGGGGAGAGATGCCTGCCTCTGTTGGTGAGTTCATGTACATCATGAACACCCAATCGACACCTTTTGTGTGTGTCTGTGTGTGTCTGTGTGTCTGTGTGTCTGTGTGTCTGTGTTAGTCCCTTGAGAGACCGGGGAGAGAAATAAAGACATATTCTACCTCCACTAAGATTGAAGAAACGATTGTTTCTTTTTTAGATCTGCAATCCCTGTTGTATTAAAGGTAAATGTATTTTTTTTTGTTTTGTAGCAGGCAGGATGTAATCCTTGTTTTTTGTGCTTGGCTCACAGGGTGCAATGAAGAGTCAAACTTGAAACAAGCCCTCTAGACATATTTGGGGCAGTGGCTCTAAAAATAACCTGTTCTATTAGACTCATTTAGTTGGGTCCATGGGCTAAGGTCATTATTCAAGGGGAAGGGATGTCTGTGGGGAATAGTCTCCCTGGCAGAACATTGGCTGGCCCAGACCACAGTACTGAGTAAATAAACTCTGGGTGCGGGTCTAGATAGAATTGGGGAGTTTGGAAAAAATGGAACCTATTGATTTTCATACTGAGATGCATCTATAGAGTAGTTTAAAACATGGGATTCACTGACGCAAAGATCCTTGGAGGTCCCCGCGTTCCGAGTCGGTACTTTGAGGGCCCCAAATGGCTCTTGTTTTACGATGTACTCCAGATACAGTGCATGGTTGACCTGGAGGGCCCTGGTCTAAGTCGTGTACTATTAAGACAGTTGACCTGGGTGTGCATTGTGTCTCCTCAGCTTACTTGCAGTCCAACCAGGTGATGGGCTGGGGAGACAAGGCCATCGAGCTGAGGTCAGCTAACACTGGGAACCTGGAGGGGGTCTTCATGCACAAGAAGGCCCAGAAACTCAAGTTCCTGTGTGAGAGGAACGACAAGGTAAGACAGTATCCCTGTGTCACCAAAACACACCTTGGACCTGGATCACAACGCAATTCCTCCCGTGTTACTATTAGGTCTGTGGTAGAGGTGAAAGGTCACAATACTGTCTGGTATTTCATATTATGTTGCGAGGCACAAACATTGAACTGATTAACTTATTTACTTATAAGGTGTTCTTTGCCTCGGTGCAATCTGGGGGAAGCAGCCAGATCTACTTCATGACACTGGGCCAAAACTCACTTTTCAACTGGTGAACTCAAGGAGTTTGGACCTGGAAAACAGCATCTGTACAGGGAGCATCTCAGAAACAACATGTATTGTAGTATGAACTGAACTCATGCTTTAATATACAGCTACATAACATTATGAAACTAGAACATTTGCGATCAGCCTACACTGAGAATGCTTGTGAGTTAAGCCAGCACATTGGTTTTAGAGCTAATAACCGAGTCTAGCGGTAATCTTTAACAAGGCTTGCACCTTAACAGTAGTGATGTTAGAACTGTATAACATGTTACATGGCTTCCTGTTTTCGTCACAACAGCAATCTAAATTGTATTTTATATTGACCTCAATATCACATGGAGTAAAAAAGCACAATTAGATCCAAAATGTATCAAATTTTTGTTATAGTCGCTGTATTTGTTAATAAGTGCCATAGTTGTTGTTAAATCCTGATATATTTACCCTTCAGTATTAGTTGCTTTTAAGGTCAGGTGATCAATTGATATTTCTTCGGTTCCCTAGCGAATGACAAACAATTCCCTTTATTAATAGAGCATTACAAAGACTACAGAGGTTTGTGGGCTAGTGCTTGTTTTATAACAGACAATGATCCAGGAAACTGCTTGGTCTTAACTCTTCCTCTTAGTTTCAAGTTCGTATAGGCATTATATAGCTGGTTGCATCTCTCCACATAAATCAAATCATGCTTTGCATCAAGCAGTTCTCTTTTTAAGGAAGAAGAGAATTATCATTGTGTTGCCCTTGTACTGTATAGGTTCTGATGTACATAAGTGGATGTACATATTACTTGCACTGTTTTATAGATATTTTCTATCCACTGGTCATCTCTATGTACAGTATCATGGGGTTTCACATAATCCAGCCCTTTGCACTATGACCACTTTTGTAAATGTCCAATGTATAATGCTTTATTATCATAGTGTATCCATGCATTAAAATACCTATATTTTAATCATTAAACTAGAGATTTAATCTGATATAGATCATGCTAAATTGTTGTATTTGATATTACTTGATCTAAACTGTGTGTAGTAACAGCAATAGGCTTTCATCTCTTTAAATTAAACCTATACTGTTTTGTAGATGGTTGGGTTTAGAACATTCTATGCCACAAATGTGAAATGTTAAATCAATTACATTTTAATCAAATTGTAATTTTCTTTTTTTTTCCTTTGGTGACCATATTGTTTTCAACATTTGTATTACTATCTATTCTGGACAGATATGTTTAGGTTATTTTAAGGTAGGTATACTGCAGCTGGTTCTGTGAGGGTATTTTAAACTGAAAAATAACTTTTTTTCAATAGACCGTTTAATATGATGTTGTTGGTAACTGCGTTGTTACCAAAAATATCTAATATTTTTCTTTAGGTTTAATCTTAAGGTATATTCAATCTCCGAGATAGCTAGCCATTAAGGTACTTAGTTTCACATAGCATTTGTACCTAGAATTTACCTAGAATGTATCTATAATGATAAGGAGCTCAATTTCATCAAACTTGCATAACAGTGGCTGTTCTATTTTCAGAAAATTAATTTCCGAAAATAGAGACAGAGTACTCAGTTCAGATATTAACTTGGTGTTTGTGATCTGCCCCTATACCTCATGACATGCTCTTCCGTCATGCTTTTGCTTGTTGAGAACTGTGTGCAGAAGGAAGGACAGAGGATGTTGATGAGGGTTTGTTTCAGGTGTACAATGTGTAACTGTGAAGGTTCTCATTTGCTTCATAGGACACAGAGTATATTTCGTTTTTTTTGTTGTCAGTGATTGGAGAAACTGTGTAAGAAGGCGAAAGGATTAAGATAGGTTGAGGTTGAGTCTAGTTGACAGATATGGAATTGTATTGAATAGGCTGGTTGACCAGTCAGTCTTTATTCTATAGTGTCAGATCCAAATCCATGACAAAGCTGAATGAAATTGTACTCATAGATATTCTCAAAATATTTCCTTCCCTCTTTTTGTCCCTGTGTTGTTTTTTTAAATTGCATTGACATTTTGGTTTTGTCTTAGTTTTGCTTTATTTTTGCACTGGATCTTCTTTGTTTTGTACCCCATGTACTGTATACCCAAAACGTGAAATTAATTAGTAACACTAACTGAGGTGTTATTAAAGAAACAATACATTTCAACAAAAAAAATTGTTGTAGACAATTATTGTGTCCCTGTGTTATTAGTGGTTATTTCACTAAACATTATAACGACATGAATCTAATCGAAAATTGGCTTCCCTATAAACAATGTGATTTTGGAGATATAGCTATGCAGGACTAGACCAATATAAAGGTACAGGAGCTGCTTAACATTGACAGGGTAGTTTAAGATTCTAGGACCATGTCATTCACATGTTTAAGATTCTAGAACTATGTCATTCACATGTTTAAGATTCAAGGACCATGTCATTCACATGTTTAAGATTCTAGGACCATGTCATTCACATGTTTAAGATTCTAGAACTATGTCATTCACATGTTTAAGATTCTAGGACCATGTCATTCACATGTTTAAGATTCTAGGACCATGTCATTCACAGTTTTAAGATTCTATAACTATGTCATTCACATGTTTAAGATTCTAGGACCATGTCATTCACATGTGTAAGATTCTAGGAGCATTTCATTCACATGTTTAAGATTCTAGCACAATGTCATTCATATGTTTACGATTCTAGGACTATGTCACTTAGAGCACAGAAGAGGTTGTATTTGCAGACCATTTTTGATGGTGCCAGATATTAATGCCCCAACCCCTGTGCCAATCAGTGAAGATGCTGAAACAAGGCAACTCTGGAGGTTGGAGGTCCACCTACATTATGGTAGTGGGAAATTCAGTCAATATCATATTTAACTGTTTATTCAAATATGATGCATTCCACCTACTCCACCTACTTGATGATTTTTCCATTTGATTTTCACATGCTAACAGTGTTCTGGTGTCTGCTGGAGCAGTCCCAGTACTTAGCCAGAGCTGGCTGGGTGGCTGCTCTATATTTGCAGTAAAAGTACTCAGACAGAGGTGACTGCTCTATATTTGCAGTCACAGTACTTAGTCAAAGCTGGCTAGGTGGCTGCTCTATATTTGCAGTCACAGTACTTAGCCAGAGCTGGCTAGGTGGCTGCTCTAAATTTGCAGTCACAGTACTTAGCCAGAGCTGGTTTGGTAGCTGCTCTATATTTACAGTCACAGTACTTAGCCAGAGCTGGCTAGGTGGCTGCTCTATATTTGCAGTAAAAGTATTCAGACAGAGGTGGCTGCTCTATATTTGCAGTCACAGTACTTAGTCAAAGCTGGCTAGGTGGCTGCTCTATATTTGCAGTCACAGTACTTAGCCAGAGCTGGTTTGGTAGCTGCTCTATATTTACAGTCACAGTACTTAGCTAGAGCTGGCTAGGTGGTTGCTCTATATTTGCAGTCACAGTACTTAGCCAGAGCTGGTTAGGTGGCTGCTCTATATTTGCCGTCAAGGTACTTAGCCAGAGCTGACTAGGTGGCTGCTTTATATTTGCAGTCACGGAACTTAGCCAGAGCTGGCTAGGTGGCTGCTCAATATTTGCAGTCACAGTACTTAGCCAGAGCTGGCTAGGTGGCTGCTCTATATTTGCAGTTGCAGTTGCAGAGTCAGCTCTGGCATATGGATGTCAGGTAACCTCATCTTACTCCCTCCTCAGTCTCAGTCAGACACTGCTACAGTTCAACCAGCTCTCAGTCTTAATCACTACACCCCACCCCCACACAACATTCCCCCTGACACCCCCCCTCCTCCCGGTGGGAGCCCACCCCTCTGGAAGTGACAGTTGAGTGGTGCTCAGAGAAAGACCCTTGGTGAGCAGGGAAGAAGTGTGCCAGCGACAGGGGAGCAGAGAGAGCCGTCTGTCCCTGCCTGTCTAAAACAGTACAGCCACCCCCTATTGGACTAGTAGCTGTGCAGTGGTACACTGGTAAGATCTCTGCATGATACGGGACTTGATTTTCCCCAGAGGAACATTAGTTGGGTGGTCAGGGGATCGGATGTTGATACAGCTCGGGGTCATCCAACTTGTGTCAGAGGATCATTACTGGTTTAAGTTAAGTGTGTTGACTAAAAAGCTGTAAATCTAACCAACTTGGAAAGTATACTTGGATCTATCAACCAAACACTACTTGGTAAATGAATTGCATCACAATTTTAATTTGTTTCAAGTGTGCCTTACAGATCAGGCAGTATAACCTGGCAGCAAGTCAAAGCTGTGTGGTGAACAATTGTTTGAATTGCGTGGTTTGTGGTCGACCTGGTAGTTTGTCAATGGTCCAGTGGTCAGCGGGTAAGGAAGCTTGGCATTGCGCTGTGCAGTTGGGGTGATGGTAGGGGCCATTAAAGGACTATGCCAAACATGCTTCTGCAATGCTCTCTGTAAGCTGAGAGCTCTGATTGGCCCGCAGGGATCATGTGGTCTTCCCCTCTAAATCGGTCCCACTGTAGAAAATTGGGAGAGAGCTGCTGGAGTTGTTGACTTGTTCAATGGCTTGATGATCGCAACGCAGTCAACTAATATTCAAACAGAGTGGTGCTTCGGTAGATTCTCAATAGACTTGAGTAAGGAAAACATGGCAGGAATCTGATTTACTGACCATCTTTGATGTTTCTCCAACATGACAATCTTGGAATGTGACCAATGTTCACATTTACCTTTCGTATTGGAAAGCACCAATGATTACACTTTTTGAGTTGTTCAGTTTGCTTGAAGTTACACTGATAACACAGGAATGTGTTTAGATGCCTCGTTTAATGACAGAACAATGCAGGAGGATCAAGCACAGGACACAATTCCACCGTGTGGATTTGTGAAGGCACTCCTGTCTCCGGGCCGTGGCAGGGGTGGGTAATCTTACGACAAGTGTTTCTAAATTCAACGCGCAGAAGGCGAAACAAAATTAGACTGAGGTTTAGCTCAGGTTTCCTCTCTTCCTAAAGCTTCACTCTAGCTACTAGCTTAGCCTCCAGGCCCTAGGAGCCATTAGGTGCTGGAGATTCAGTCACCAGATCGGGACACACTGAGAATGCCATACACCATGCTGGCCTGGGTGAAAGCAACACACTGTCATATGAAAGAGTCTGTTTATATGTCTGAAACAAGGCCCCCGTGTTGGATATCTCATATCTGGTATGCTGAGGGGATGAATCATCAGATCATTTGACTGGGTGGTAAAAGAAGATATCTCCCTGACGACGCGGTGGGTTTTGTTCCTCACTAGTCGGTTATTAAATGGAGCCTCTGTTTTAAGGGTCACATGCCACCTAAATTACACTAACAACACAATCTCGCTGGAATGCTGGGATTAATTAATGTCTTTTCCCTTACATGTTACGGTATGGGTGGACAAAACCGGTGAAATAACATGGTATATTTCAAAGAAATGTACTGCATGTGTTCCAAATAGTTACGAATGTGTCATGCTTTAAAATCTTTAAATGCATAAAAATAAGAACTGCTCCATTTTTACAAATACAATGCTCAAAACAATAAAGACAACAAGTATTCATCACAGTATAACACCAATGTCAGGTGTCGTGAATGAGAGGACCAAACTGCAGGTAGGCGTAAGGATATTTATTCCTTTGACGGTCTATGGACCCGTCGAAATACTGAAGCCGTGTATATAGGCAATGCATACAGGCTTAAGGTGAAACCAAATGACGTCTAGCACAAACGTGCTCACACAAAACAGAAATACAATAACGAACGCAGAGACAAGACACACGAGGGATTAAATAGGCAGGCAATGAGCCGCAGCTGTTTGGAATCAGGGAGGGATGCGTTCACAGGACATGGGTAACAAGACAAACACGGACGGTGGTGCCTAGAAGGCCGGCGACGTCGAACGCCGGGGTGCCACGCGCACAGGGGAGTGGCCTCCACTAGGCGGTGACGTGACAACCAAGGCATCTGTCCAGTTAGGAAGCATACGCGATTGTAAATCAATGTCACCTGGTTTGGTGCAAATGAAAGTGACAGCAGGTGAGAAGAAATAGCAAGACAACCCCCAAAAAGGGAATGTTTTTGCTGGTGGTGGCCACACACTTGTTCTTTCCTTATCTTTTTTGACTGAAGCTTCTATAGTTTTGTGTTTTGCTAGTGTCATTGTTGTTACTGGTTGCCCAATCAGGTGGCACAGGTAGTCCGGCTCGTCCAGGAGATCACTGATGCCTTGATACAGGTCTGGGAGGTGATCCTCTTGGACACCATCCACCGTCTCATCAGGAGCATATTAATATTCCTGGGGTTTAATTGTTATACTGTGTTGAGCACATGTTTCCTTAATTATATCCATATTGCACAGCAGTAACCTAACAATAATTCTGGTTTCCTGGGTTGAGTTTGTTCAGTCAACAGTATGTGATTTACACTGTTGTAAAGTCTTGGCTCCAAGATCAGCTCCCTCTGTGTGCCAATGGGATCCCCTTTCTATATAAATACACAGAGACTCTTGCCAGTGTCCATCAACAGAATGACTGTGTCTGTATGAAGGAGATGAACATGAACAGAGCCTTTCTACAACAAACAGGTCTTCAGATGGATAGACTGATATGTAACTTTTAAAAACTCTTCCATGAGAATAAGCAGTTGGCTTTTGATCCCTCATAGACATACATGCATGTACAGACAAATAATTACATTTGGCAACAATGTCACATGTAAGTGCTACAGCAGGATCTGCATACACCATTGACCTGATCTAGGAGAGATTTTGGCATTTTATGATATGGAGTATGAAATCATAATAGAATTTAATAATGATATGGGTGTATAAAAGCTAACATTGGCTGGAGCCTAGCAGTTATAGCATCTGACCAGTAACTGAAATGTTGCTAGTTCAAAAAGCACACACTGGAAGGCTTGAAAACTTGTTCTGTTCTGTAAGAGTGCCAGCCTGATCATTACATTGTTAAGGTGTATAAACATCTGCAGCTCATTCTTCCTTCGCTGCATAGAAACCAGCACCTTCTGGACAAAGTGACAGTCCAGCCTGGACAGGCCTGAAACATGGCACAGTAAGTACTGAGGACATGAACAGCTATTAATTGATGGATTCATTGAATGGATACATTTAATTTGTTTTTATCCAATCCATCCATTTTAAGTAAGATACTGAAACATAGGTGTGGACAACTGTCTAAATGTACACCTCCTGGCCTCTGTGTGTGTGTTTAGCATCCAGAAGAAGACCAGCACCATTTCCCTTACAATCTCCAGCTCCTCCAGAGCAATCTCCTCATCCTCATCCTCATCCACGTCCTCCACAGTGGTTCAGCAACAGAGACACTCCAGCCTGGTGCAGCCCATTCGCAGGAGCCCCCAGAGGGTACTTGGCACATACACACCTAACCCAATGTCCAACTCCTCACCACCATTACATGCATTACAAAACTGGAAGTTATATGTCCACAAATGATGCATAATGACTGTTGTTGTTATATGTTAACTGTAGAACGAAAGCCCGTCATGCCCCCTGCAGTACCCAGGAAGTGGTGGAGTGGCCCCGGCTTTTGTCAAGGTAATAAAATAACAGAAAAACAGAACACAGCTTTACCCCCACCTTCTGATTAAAAACAGAACTGAAGGGTGGATTTGTCTGCTGTGTGAATAAATATGGGATTTTATGGCTGCCTTTACACAGACAGAACAAGTCTGAAATGTTTTTACACTAATTGGTATTTTGACCAAATTCATTTTTCAGGCAGAGTAGTGATCGTTTTTATTCATCACATGGATTTACATCCTTAATAGTCTCTTATGATTAGGTTTTTGACAGTGATGAACCAAAAAAGTCCATAATGTTAAATTGGAAATAACAGAAATCTACATTGTATAAGCTTTTATAGGTATTCATCTCCTTTAGTCAATATTTTGTAGAGGCACCTCTGGAAGGAATTACAGCAATGATGCCATTAAGATAAGTCTCTACTATCTTTTCACATATAGACACGGACTGTTTTGCCCATTATTCATTGCAAAATTGTTCAAACTCCATCAAGTTGGATGGGAATTCATTCCACATATTCTCAATTGGACTAAGGTCATTGAATGGGACAGTTTTGTTTTTAAACCTCTCTAGTGTGGCTTTGGCTGTATGTTTGAAGTCAATATCCTGCTGGGAGATTAATCCTCTGTTAGGTCAGAGTTCTCTTCCAGACTCCTGCAGTTTTTCTTCCAGGATTTCTCTGTACGTTACCGCATCGTTTTTCCTTTTCACAAGAATTTCAGACAGAGAGAAGCATCCCCATAGCATGATGCTGCCACCACCATTATAGGTAGAGACAGTGTTCTGAGGATAATAATTCTTGCACCAAACCTAACGCTTTAGCATTGAGGCCAAAGCTTTGAGGCTCTACTTTGGAATCTCCTTCCATTTGATCTCAGAGTCTCCCAAATTCCCACAGGCAGACTCTAACTAAGATTTGAGCTCTTTTCTTTTTGCCACTTTCCAATATGGTGATAGCAATAGTATGTGGGTGAAGCGATGGCGATAGTATGTGGATGAAGCGAAGGAGATAGTATGTGGGTGAAGCGATGGTATGAGGGTGAAGCGATGGCGATAGTATGTGGATGAAGCGAAGGCGATAGTATGTGGATGAAGTGATGGTGATAGTATGTGGGACTCAGTACCTTAGATCCAAATTCTCTACCGTGCCCAGTGCCTCCGTGATGTCAGCACAGTCAAGGGTCAGCTGGTGGTTTTAGAGTGCCGTATTCGTGGAACACCACCACTGCAAGTTTTGTGGTTCCGCGAGGACGAGCAGATATTGGACTCGGCTGACTTCCGCATCCTCAGAAAGAGTGAGTGACACCAGTGCATGGTGAGGGTGGGGAAACAAACCCAGACTGAGGCACTACATTGAAATGCTCTAAACTTTCCCCCTCGTTTTTCAGACGCTACTTCAACATCAGTGCCAGGTGAGTGGGAAAGTCCACCCAAGGCCCTTTGTTGAATAACAACGGACACAGTTACAACCGTATGCTGTTATAAAATGACAAGACAAAGGCGATACATTGTTTATTGTAATGTGTCGCCCTCCCTCCAGAGGAACTTTGTACCCTTGTCATCACGGAGGCCTTCCCAGAGGATTCTGGAGTGTTCAAATGTATAGCGGGGAATCAGTTTGGAACAGTATCATGCAATGCCTTACTGGAGGTGTACATGGGTGAGCAGAGACCGGCTTCATAACTAGTCAAGCCCACAAAACGACTATCACCTTAATGCGCATCATTCCTACAGCATCCTTATAGAGCACAATCTGATTATGTGACATCCCTGTGCCCAGACCTGGAAGAGCAGATGGAGAATGAGCCACCTATGGAGGAGCAACCCTTACAGTCAACCAGGCTGGAACCTGATGACTTTCCCTCGTTACTTCATGCTGTAGCAGCCATTCCCCCTCCAGAGTGGCCTGAAAGCCCAGTCTGCGAAATTGACCCACCACTAGAAGAACAGTGAGTTTTCTACAATTCTTACTTTTACCAAACAGCCTAAAATGCCGAATGAGGGGTAGTATTCTGTTTTGTCAGACATAATATATGTATCAAAACACTTGTAACTTCAAATGTTAAAGAATTAACGCTTAGAGGTTCTTTGAGGTCTGAGAATATAGTTTCCTAATGACATTAAACTGCCATACGAGGGGGCAATTTCCTTGTTTCGAGTTGCTACTAGACTGCTGCAGTTCAAGTTTCACAATGTAATCGTTGTCCATTCATTAGGCCTCGATTAAGAAAGGTATTTCTTTCTACGCTGATTGTTTATATAATATATAATGTATCGTTAAATTGTAGAAATGTAACAATACATGCGTGAATACACGGCCTAGATACACCGAAAAGGGGCATGTTAATAAAAAGGACAATTACGTATTTTCTCATGCATTTGCATCTCGTATCCGATTCCTTTCTCTTCTATTCCATAAGAATAAGAAAGTGAGATTTCGCTCTAACCTGACGTCCTCCTCAAGCTAGACGTCACTGTGTTTTGAAGTTCTACTCCAATTGGTTTTGAGAAACAGTGAAGTGGACAATGGAATTTACAAAAGGTCGTAGTCACAATTGAGGTTACAGGCAGAGATACAGTAGTGAATGGTTCCTGTTATGGACTCGCGATGCATAGACCGTCGCTTATTTCAACAGGTAAAACTTAAAAGCGTTTTCTCAAAGTCGCTGGACGTCACGTTAACGACCTGTATTTGTATGCTCGTAACAACGTGACCTTTCGATCTAAACATACTAGCATAGTTAATAAGACCTTAAATGTAATCTCACCAGCTTGTCACATTGATCTACATACATCCTCTCTTAAACTCCTCGCTTGCGTGTTGGTAAACGCCACCTGTAGGAGAAAAGACATTCTATGCTAATTTGGGCAGCGTTCTGATATCAGCTGGAGTTTCTACGTCATTCAGCATATGCGACGTGGGTGTACAAAATCTACTACAGACCTGTTGCACTCCACTCATCCAAGAAACATTCAACTCTCCTCTGCAGTGCAGCCTATATTGACGTTGAAAGTGTACATTAATATTAAGTCCTTTGCTGTATTATCCAGGTAAGCTAAATGTATTGTCGTTTAAATGTATATCTTCTTCAATCACTGAGAGGGCAATTAATTAATCACAGGTGCATCTGATTATAAAGGTTTGTGTGTAACTTTAATTCTACAGTTTTAAAAGTAAGTGAATGCAAAGGACCTGTTAGTTGATTGTTACAATGATTCTTTTGCTTGACTTAGATGCACTCAGTTTTTATAATGGTTTAAGTCAAAGTGAGTATCTGACATAGAGTAAGAACTCACTCGATGAAGGGTTGGTGATATTTTTAAAAGTGTCCATCAAAGAGGTCAAGACACTTGTTGTGCTGCAACATTAATTTCGAATGTAAGATTTTATTGGAATTATTGCTTGATTATTGTTTGAGTTGTGGTTAACGTTCAATCTGTTATTTGAGGTAATGTGTTAAACAATAGCTATTCTCACTTGTTCGTTTGCCTAAACGGGGGAACAAACTCCACCTTGTGTCAGCGGTGTGTTTCAAAAAGTCACAAGTCTTAAAATTGACTCTCTCTAGTATGTTTCCTAAAAACAGACCATGTTGATGTTTAAAAGTGCGTTTGCATTATATCCACTCTACTTTGTAAAACAATAAGTCTAATCTCTTCCCCTGTTGAAGTTAATATGACAACTTCTTGAGACTAAGTAACCACTATTTACATTATTTACTGAAAATGAAAGGAATTTGACTGTTGACGGGGGCTGCATTCCACTGTCACAAACCGTTCTTACAGGACCAGTGGGAAACATCAGTTGGATTATTCAGTGTGTGTGTGTGTCTCTGTTTGTTTGCCCTCCTGCTTTCCATCTGTCAAAAATAGAGGGGAGGGGGGGGGCTGTATACTCAATGACGCCTGAAACTAAAGAGCAGGGGTCCATTCTGTTGGAGCGTTTCGAGGTTCAGACCATATTTTAATTTGATCATCTCATTGCTGGCCTTTTCCCAAACTGCAGGAAATTAAAACGATTTAAAAAGGCTTCAGAAGTTAGTTATTTCCACTTTAAAATGTTGATCTGCATTTTTCTTGCATCAAGCCCTACAAAAAAAAGATTGATTTGGATCCTCAAGTTGAGCAGCGGTATAATGCACACAATGTCTGTTGGGGCGGCATCCACTAGATCCAGGGCCTAAGACCCATTATGTGAAGTATTGATTAAGCCCCTGTGTAATTATGTAGGCAAGGGACCGACGGCAGAGGGTCTCTGCTCCGGTGTGTCATGGTGGGCTGTAAGTGAGCTGCAGCTGCCCTCTAATGTCAGCCGGCGCTACAGGGTCCCGATTTAGACAGGCACACATTAATAGCAACATGTGGCAATTTGCGTCCGCTGTTTTCTTTTAGGCCGTGCGGAAAGTGTTTCTGTGCGAGTGTGTAACGGAAACATACTAAACATTTGCGGCATGCGTTGTCGTGGATTTATTCTCGTCGTTTACCACACAAGAAGTGCGACTCGACCCGCCTCGAGGCCGGTCATGACGGGGCACCGGTGTAGTGGATGATATTGTAAGAATGTTGTCTCTATGGCCACCGTTTTTCCAACTTAAGAAATGCCAAACGAAGTCACCGAAGTGTTTTTCCTGGCAGGTTTCTAGAGTCTGAGTGGCAGCCCCTTGGCAGAAACTTAGAGGAGCCATTTGATCTGAGTGAAGAGAGCATCCAGAGCCCCGAGGACCGGAGGTCACCTGAAGCCCAAACGCCCACCCCCCCACCACCACCACAGCCAGCCGTGGAAAAAGCCCCGGTCCCCAATCTCTTCAATCCCTGTAAGCCCGGCTTCAAGAGCTCCGGTGACGGCGGCAGCATGAGCCGTGTTGCCGACCTGCCGACCTTCACCCCCAGCCTCTTCGCCCCCAGCGCCTTTAACTATGCCCGGCCACGCCAGTTCATCCAGTCCCAGCCGGCCTTCCAGGCCCCCAGCTACGACGTCGCCCAGACTCTGCCTCAGTCCAACGGGAACGGCAGCAAGGCCTCTCCCTCCTCCTCTCACCTGAGCTCTCCCATTTCCACCCATGCCTCCTCACAGCTGCAGGCGGCACCTCGCGAACCACCTCCACCCTCGGCCCTGCCGGTGTCCTCCGCCCGTGCCCCCATGCGCTCCACGATCACCCTCACCCCCAGGGT
This sequence comes from Novumbra hubbsi, assembly GCA_016801125.1. NCBI lineage: Eukaryota > Metazoa > Chordata > Actinopteri > Esociformes > Umbridae > Novumbra > Novumbra hubbsi. Next base: position 15,391 of record JACXGK010009036.1, read on the forward strand.
CCCTAGTGCCAGTGCCCCAGGCCCAGCTGAACCTAAGACACAGTCCTCCTCTGCGGCATTCCTCTGCTCGGTCCTCCCCTCTCAGTCCACACCGCAGTACAAGCCCGTTTCCGCCCTCCGGCCTCCATCCCCAGGTCGCTCTCAACAGTCCCCCAGCCCCCCCAGCCCACTGCCCCAGCCCCACTGTGATGCCCCCCGGAATATGGGACAGGGACTGGCTCTCACTTCCCACCGCGTTCCAACAAGTCAAACCGCCCGCTCCCCGATTCCCCCGGCAGTTTCCATGACACAGACCTCCTTTCCTCCTCCTACATGCGTGTCTCTGCCTCCGAGCTACAAAGGGACCCCGAACGTGTGAGTACCAATATTTCTTATTGTCATTTATTACATTAAGAAAAGAAAAAAATCTAAGAACATGTGGATTTTAACAATTCCGTTTGTTTGAAAACCTGGTTGATTAGTTCTTCTGGCTGTGCTCTCCAGCCTACCCAAGCCCATCCTGAAGAAGGCCCCGGTTCCTCGACCAGGTTCCCGCAACACAGATGAGGATATCCAGGGTTCTAAAGACGCCTTGATCCAAGATCTGGAGAAGAAGCTACGGACCAAAGAGGCCCGCAGAAGAAACAGCCAAGTATTGAATCCAATCCATGTTTGTGGACTGGAAAATGTACACCATGGAGATCAGTTGTATTGCACTCAAAAATGAAATGGTTACTAAAGGATCCTTTAAGGTTTGGGGAAGCCCTGAAAGGCAATATTGTATGTAGTATTACCACCTTACCATTCCCTTAGACTTCCAATATTTGAAATTAAACCTGCTTCCGCAGGACCAACAGGACAGTGGTACACTACTGGCACTGCTGGTCCTGGTTCCCTCCATAACCATGAACCCTTACCCCTCATCCAGCACACTTTAAAGTGCTCTCCATTTTCTAGTGGTCCATCTTCTCCGGGGGTGGTAACCGATTATGCATACTAGTGTGTTTTTGAATAGTTGACATTCCAATGTTGCAAAATGTTTGCTACCTGCTTTTGTTAAACTTATAAGAGTATAAATAATTGGCTTTATCCATACTATATTCATATAATCCTTGTCCCACCCTGTTGACTGCTTCAGAAGGGTAAAGTTCATCAATGGCACTGCCCATGCTAAAAAGGGGTTTTGGGGATGTAGTATAAGCAGAGTTTCCACCATATTGCTTAAATTAGCAAATTGTGAACCGCTTCCATTGCTTCATACTAGATCACCATAGGCTAGTTTACTGGTACTATACAGTATACTGACTGATCATTGGCTGGTTTCCTGTCTATCTTCTGACAGAAGCTGTCCTATGAGGAGCGCATGGCTCGGAGGTTGCTGGGTCCAGATAACATTGCCTCTGTCTTTGACCTTGAGAATTCCTCTGACTCACAGCCAGACCAGGTATAATCTAGGCATGTCATTCCTGTATCATTCATTACGCCCGTTTGGTTTGCAGAAAGTCATTGTACACAACAGACACCTACCGCAAGTCATTCCAATTATTCTGCATGGGCATGTCACTCTGAGCCATTGGTCTTAATAATACGTTTTGGGTTAGAAGCCAGTTCCTTGGATGGTATGTACAGTGTGACTAGTCCTCAGTCCCCGCCCACTTCAGTCCCCGCCCACCTCAGTCCCTGCCCACCTCAGTCCCCCTTAACACACAATAGGGCCAGGCCATGGGTCAGTTGTCCACATCAGTCAGAGGAGATTACAACGCGACAGCCAATCCACAGTCCTCTTCCAAGAATGCAGCTAGAAATAGGAGGTGTGAAGACTACGTGCCAAAGTGGCGTTCTGCCTGGGAGCTGTAGCGTGGGATGTCAGGGAGAGATGGCACACACACACACACACCGTAAAACACATGTGCCCATGTAGCCGTACAACACGTGTGCCCACAGCCTCCTATGCCCACCACTCCATCTCCACCATCCTCCCCTCTGTCCCTGGCACAGTGTCGTATAAAATTAGCAAGTCTGGTTATTCACAAGGTTGTTTTTAAAGTAATGCCTTTGAGGAAAGGATGTGTCCTCGAACCCAGACAACCTTTCCGGGTGACCTTTAGTGTTGGCTGGGGTCGAGATTAATGCCATTATTCTGCTATCCGAAATCTTTGTCCTCTGTCTTGCAGCCAGATTCGCCAGAGGGACGTAACACCGGAGGAATATGGTAAGTATCGGCCAATAGCGTGTGTGCCTCCAGTGATAGCGTGTTACACAAGGAAGCGGTGGTGGTGCCTGGGGGAGGGGCCCGTGTAGAGGAGTTTGGGGGAAGACGTGTGAGAATGAGGCTCGGGGCCTGTGGCCAGGAGGCGGGTCGTCTGATCTGGGTTTCCTGGCACTGCTCTGTGTGCCATTTCCACCCCCCCCACCCTCCCAAGGGTCCCTGCCTGAATGAGGACAAGGACAGACTGAGCTACGGGCATGGACTAACCCGGTCTCTCTATCCGGGGTGTCTTACCTGGGATTGTCTATAAGCTGCCCCATTGTGATCTTGTTGTGACGTGCTGCTTCTGTGTAAATGGTGCTATGCTGCTTTACGTGAGTTGGCATGGCAGCCTAGGAAGGACTGGTTGGCTATTTGTTTATATCAAAATGCCATTGGATTCTCACTACAGTCCTTAAGCATGAATGGATCAGTTGGTATGAATGGATCAGTTAGTATAATTTGCTCACTGAACCCTCAAATTTGTGAGTCTGTTGAAAAGAGCAGCGGTGACAGCTCTTTTGTTTCTGCTTGTAACCACACTGTCAGCCTTCAGAACGGTTCCCCCCTCTCTGTCCCCCTGCCTTTGTCTCTTCTAGGGGTAAACATCACTCTGGTACTGATGGCAACGAGGGCTCGGCCATCCAGGAGAAATGTTACGCCCCGCGCTTCATCCAGGTCCCCCAGGACCTCACAGTGGAGGAGGGCCGCTTCTGCAGGATCGATTTTAAGGTACATAGTCCGGCGTTGCGTTCACTGGCACGCATTGTGACAGAAAAGGACTCCTAAAAAAACAAATCAGATGTAGCCATCTTTCTGGACAGGTTCAGGCCTCCCTGAACTTGTCTCTGTGTTCTTCTGAACGTGAACGACGTCTGATCCTCAGGTGGCGGGTCTGCCCACCCCAGACGTGGCCTGGTACCTCGACGGAAAGGCCATCCGCCCAGACGACTACCACAAGATGCTGGTGTGTGAGAAAGACATGCACTCCTTCATCATTGAGATTGTGACTGTACATCACGCCGGAGTCTACCAGTGCATTGCCAGGAACCGTGCCGGGGAGAACCGCTTCTCCATGAAACTGGAAGTCATCGGTAAGGTCTTCTAATATGTAAAAAAATATTGTTTAAAATGATGCAGTATCCCCCCCCCCCGCCCCTATTCGCTAGCTTCGCTTGGTGTTCTGACACAGCTCCAAATCTCCTCTTCTCCTCCCCAGCCCAGGAGGTGCTTCGTCCACCTACCTTCGTCCAGAAGATGATGAACTCCCGTGCCTTGGAGGGGGACACGGTAAGGTTGGAGTGCAAGGTGGCTGCCTCCCCTCCACCCAAGCTCTTTTGGAAGAAGGACAAGGACATGCTGCGCATGGACCCCACCCGAATGAGGTGGGTGCCTCCCCCATCCCGTTCGTTTAGCTCACCCGGAAGTGCCGGATAAATCCTGAAGTGTGTTTGTGTTTAGTGGTATTACTTCGCTAACCTGAGGTTGAATCCCAGTTGGCTGAATGGGAGAGGTTCTGTTTGATGCCGTTGGTTACCCAGTCCTGACACTTTTCTCCCAGCTTGTACCAGGACGGCACAGGGAGTCAGTGCCTACTCATCGAGAAGCTGGTGAAATCCGACGCGGGGTGGTACACCCTGTCTGCCATCAACGAGGCGGGCATGTCCACCTGCAACGCCAGACTAGACGTAGGAAGTAAGTGTGCGTTGTTTTTGTGAAACAAAACGAGGCGAGACACGTTTGTTCAGAGCGTGTGTGATAGTGACGCCACATTACGGGGGTTTATGACCAATACAGAAATAAAATTTCCATTGGATCTCATGTAATGTCATTCTTATTTAGTCACAAACGCAGGGATGTCCTCCCTGTTTACCTGAGTGATGGACAACACTGACCGGGCAATGAAATAGTTCTGTACTGTGAATGGCCAGTGTACTGTAGCAGCTGGGGTTGGTTGTTATTTAATATGTGGAGCACTTTCTCCTGTTAGGATAGAGAGGGGCATCTTTCTATCTTGTTTAGTCACTATGTAAAGGGAGAGGGCAATTAGTTGCCATGGCAGAGCAGGTTGTTTAACACAGCCAATGGGTCATTGCTTAGCTCAGACAATTCTGCTGTACTCATTGTGCCTGACTGGCTATTATATTTCCTTTCGATCAGATAACATGCCATCTGTTAAGTGGACTAGGAGCAGCCATATTGAATTTTACTTCCATTCAACCTAGCTTTCTAAAGTCAGCTCTGCAGTCAATTGGCCAAGTGTTTTTTTTTTTCTCTTGCGCCGTTTGTTCGACACAGGATCACCAATTACAAAAAGACTCTTCCTGGTCATATGATTGTTTAGAAGTGATATCAGGCTCCAGCTGTGTGGCAAACTGGAGCTGGGCTGACCAGAAGGAAAGCCCAGTGAGTTAAGCCCGGCTCCAGTTACAGGGTTAGTAGAGCTAAAGTGACACTGGTAGAGTGTGTTCCCAGTCCCATCACAAACCCACTGGCTCCAGCAAGCCGTTATACCAGTCTTATTTTAGGAAACTCACCAAGGATTCATACTTTAGGCGATACCACATATTCATCAGATGACTTCATTAGTTTGCTAACATTTCTTTTCCCGCTCTGTATTTTCACTGTTGCTATTCCAGGTTCCCAGACGTCTGTTGTAAATCCGTAGACCCTGACCTTTTGTAATCCGTTCGGTTTATTCTTGTCGCTGCAGCTCGCACCAGCAAGACAGCCCCTCCTGCAGGCAAGCATTTTAAAATGCCCCTTCTAAGCCATCTCCCCAGCGTGAATCCAGACCCTGTCCCCCAGCTCACGGCCCCCCTGTATGAGAGTGAGGAGCTCTGAACAGCGCTGCAGCGTCAGTGTGATGTCCCATGTGTGGCTCTCCACTTCAAACATGTCTGTTGGTATGTCAATCCACTGAGGCTATGCTGTTGTCGGGGAAGTAGGAGGTTCCCATTTTACCAACACTGTCTCACCAGACACCCCAAAATGTCAAATGCACTTTATTTTGAGCTTTCTGGTTTTGTGTGGAGGGTGAGAGGGTTCAGATGTGGCTTCTTCAACAGCACATCCTCTAGTGTGTTGTGGCGTACCTAGCTGGAGCTCTGGACTTGGCCCAGGCCTTTAGCGCTGTAGGCCTTCAACAGCACATCCTCTAGTGTGTTGTGGCGTACCTAGCTGGAGCTCTGGACTTGGCCCAGGCCTTTAGCGCTGTAGGCCTTCAACAGCACATCCTCTAGTGTGTTGTGGCGTACC
>JACXGK010009037.1:7150-20972 GCA_016801125.1 Novumbra hubbsi
AGGCAAATATATACAGAGACAAACAAGCAACAGGTGTGCGCAATAAGGAGGTGCGTTCGTGAAGACATGGGACATCACAAACAATCAACACAAAAAGGAGGGGACAGGGGAACGGTGGCAGCTAGAGAGCCGATGCCGCCGAACGCCGGACCCTGCCTGAGCGAGGAGGGGGCACGTCCCCAGGAGGAGACGTGACACCTGTGGTAATTCTAGCTGGTCTTGAGGGAGCATTTGATAACTGCAGGTTTTCCAGTATATTTTAGATGTAAGACAAATTTACATTTCTGCAGTACAGCCTTACATCCAAACATTAACCAATGTCTGACACTGGCACAGCCAACTCAAGTGTAAAGGATGGTGGTGTTTTTGAAAATGTGCACCATTAAATAAACACAAAGCTGAATGAAAGACCGCTTCAGTACTGTTTCAATACCAACACACGCATGTAAAGAACATTACCATACATGTGGCATGTCAAACATTTTATAAAAATCGAATTCTGTTTTAAAAGAAATATTATCATAAACCAAATATGGAGGTATATGAAGGCAGGAACACAATCCCCAACAAAACCTGCATGGGTACGACATTTGAAATCATCCTATTGTTGACTCTGGGACCTCATAATAATAATAATAATAGCATATACTTAATTTAATTTATTTAGCATCAGATATCAGATACGAACAGATATCATCCACACAGAGAGTTAACAAAATAAAGGACCCAATATCAAACCCTGTGGAACTCATCTGTGAACTGTAAGAAACCCCAGTAACAGCCGTTTGAATCCATCACTGAGATTAATCTGAAACCAAAAGCCTCTATGTCCAAGTCCCGTGAGATCAGCCCTGGAAATGGAAGTGAGCAAAAGACTAACCCCTGAGGATTACATGCATATTACCTGTGAAGTAGTGTCACATTTAAAACCTTAGAGTGCTCAATTATCAAACTCTTTCGCCTTGTCATCATTTAAGCAGCTAGGATCTTTTTCATGTATAATGGTTGATTATATAGTAGGACCTATTAAAACTTTCATTAGTAGACGTCAATAAATAATAGGTGCCTATTATACCAAAGGCGGTGGATATTTTAGTTGTTACTAAATACACACACAAAAACACAATCTTGCCGTCAAGCAACAACGTCTCGTCTAAACCGGAAAAAACACAAGATGGGTCCAACTCGCACCCATTATATAATTTGAAACCAAAAATTTCCATTACCTGAACTCTGGTGCTGAATTTGCCTTCAACCCATAAAAACCGGTCGACAAGGTGAGTAGCCAGTGTGGAACGAAATTCCCATGCTCGCATTCCAAGTAAGGCGCGGACCACTTGATTTGACTTTTGTCTAGAATGTTGACATTTTTAGTTGACTTGGGGTCTCGGTCGGACGCTCGTGTCTGCACGTGTGTTTTCTTTCGGTCTCTGAACTCGTTGAACCACTCAGAATCAGGGCTCCTGCTCTTGAGACGATGGTGAGCGGAGTTGGAAAGGTCCTGGAGGACCACTTCCTGGTCAGTTCTTGTCGCCTGAAGAAATACGTGAGGACCCGGCGTCAAGGCATCAGTATGGAATGTAACCACTGCCCGGTGAATTTTGGGGTCCCCCTCAATTATACTCCTAACCAGCGCATGGTACCAGTGAATATCTCGCCGAAGGCTGTGCTCTCGCGACCTGTTGGCTTGTAAAATCATGTTCAGGAAGTTGGCCGCTTGCGTCATAGTGTCCAGCACGCTGTGGAGTGAGTAATGAGAGGCCACATGCGTTCCACCGCGGAGGCTACTCAGCTCATATCTCCGAGAACAATTTACTTGTTTCAAAGCCGACGAGTCTCCCGTATGCAGAAAAGATGTCACCACCCTAGGCAGGTCCTCTTCTATTTTATGCGCCACCACAGCGCGCTCCGTCGCGGGTCCCGGGTAATAAGTTGGATGTTGCTGCGAATCCTTGTTGATATTTTGAGTGCTGTAAATAGTCGGGATCTTCGCTCGTATTTCCGCGTCTCTGTCATTGTCAGACCATTCTACGTACCCATAGTTGGAGCCAACAACAAATCCCATTTGCAATAGCAGGTGAATAGAGAAAAATGCCATAGTGTGACCGCCTTCACCGACAAGTGATGAATCCGTTTGTTCTCGATTGATCATGAAAAACCAAACGCTTACGCGCCACGACTTATTTCAGAGGCGTAGGGACACCTGCACAAGATATGGCTTCGTTTCATCCCGATTCGATAACAAAAGATGCCAATCAAATATATCCCACTACAACAAGCTCTAGGCTACTTCTTGCCGACATTCTCCTCCGTGCTAGAGCTCTGATCCGTGCCTCGACTTTACTTGATTCCTCGCACGCCGCACACACTGCAACCGCCTATGGGGCAGATGTTTTTACATTAGCCTATACCAATCCTGTTTATGCCCAGACAGTTTTAGTTGCAAGTGACGCCCTACCAACTCCAAACAGCTATGCAGTGTTATGAACAGTTTTGTTATTGCAGCGTTGAGCTCCGGAAGTCGCGTACTGTGACAAGGGTAAAACTCAAACCGCGTAACCACAATCCTCCTAGAACCGGCTGAAGGGTCGTAGACGCGCGCGTGGCTATTATTGCCGCCAATCGTCTCTGCGAGGTGGTGTAATATGGGTGGAGCGAAATGCGGGGAGCTGTCCCGTGCTGAAAGTGGCCAGTGGAAAGAACGGTGACGGATTTCTGCGTGACACGCTGCTACACGTGCCGGGTTTTTGATCGGGATTTTGTACGTAGTGGAATAGGGCCAATTATTTATGTATTGCCTTGATAGCTATCCAGTCATCTACCGCCGTTTTATCATAGCATACCCTTTTCTAACAACTGATACGTCGAAGCGATAGCGTTGGCTTAAGAGAGCGTTTGGCGGTTCGTTTTTTGTGTGTCTGCGCAAAATGTGTGCTTCTGTTTGTGCATCTTGCGTGTTTTTGCGCTTGCGTGTCCGTGTGCCTCTTTAAAAACAGCCTTGCTCCTGTCGCGTTGTGTTCGTCATGCCCTGGTGTGTGGCGCTTCTTAGGGCTCGTCTACAGAGGGGATACAGGAGAGCTGCACGCTGTATTCGGGTGACTGCCGTTGCCATAGTGACCAAGGTGACGACCACATAGGCCAACGCGCCCAGTTCCGCGGGAGAGGAGCCTCATAATTTCATTGGATCCGCACAGCAAAACATGCATCAGTTACTGTAAACCGGGGCAATTCGTCTCCAGTCCAGGAGTGCTGAAACACAGTTTTTTCGTTTCTTTATATTTCTATTTATATATTCAGGTCTGAATCGGTCCCCTGTTAGGGAAAGGAAAGGAAAACCAGAACAGTATTTTGGGCCACTACCACCTGGGTTGAATAGCCCTGTTGTTAATCAATTTATGGCAGGCATGTTAGCTTTCTCTTTACGCGAAACTTCAACTTTCTATGGCAGCCATGTTAGCCTTCCCTTTACAGCCATTGTTAATATTTTACCAACTCTTGATGTCTAGAATTGGACGAAAATTCCAAAAGTTAGCTGTAGCTCTCTAAATCCATGTCTTCTGTTCCCTTGGTGATGTCAGATTGACCCATTTCATAACCATGCTGACAGTGTGTCCCGTTGCACACAGAGTCTGAGACTGCAGACTCTTCACGGCAAGTCTCTTCAATCTCCCCCTCTTGTAAGCACCGCAACCTCTTACGGCCCGATAAATATTTCATGGCCGTTTGGTGCTTCATCTGCATGCCTTACAACTGGGGCCTTCCTGACAGCAGCGGCAACACTACTATTAAAGCATTCACTCTCTGCCTGCTTCCTGAACAGTCCTCTACTCCCTTTGCAGTACACTACTTTGGACCAACCCCCACGCTGGCGCTGGACACGATAGGAAACCGGATGCCATTTTGGAACCCTGCCTCTATGTTCCCCAAGGATTCTTTAGATTTCCTTTCGCCCCAAAAAACTTCACAACCACAGATCTCGTCTGACTGACTCTGCTGTTTTTCTTTGTTGTTTTTTTAAAAGAAGTAGCATTAGTAGCTAGGTCTGCAGGATTTGAAGTTGGCTGCGCGTCCATTCAAACCAGGAAAGGTAACATCAGACTATTTGACATCGTATGGCCCTTGAGCAAGGCTATCTTTGCTAAATGGCGATGGCCCTGCTCAGATCATATTTAGAGCAACCCTAAAAGTGTGATCTTTACAAATTGTATACAATTAAATGTATGTAACACGTCATTCTGTGATGTGTTTTTGAAAGAATAAGAAGGATGAAATCCTCAGCATTAAACCATCCGATCTTCACCTCCCTCCTCCAAGTTCCTCCACAGATTATTTGCAGCGCTGTTAAACATGTAATTCATATTTCAAAAGATGTACTGATAGATTTGTGTTCTGTAAAAACCCGTCTTAAATGACCACAGGTTATGTTGAGCTTTTCAGAGGCTTTTCAAATGACTCATCTTTTATTCAAAGATATTGCCGTCACAGCCGTAAATTAGTGTTAAAGGGATTTCTAATTCTAAAGGTAACCTTTCCACATGATCAATCAATCAAATGTATTTATAAAGGGTCCAACAGGAAGGTAGTCATCCAACGTGTCTGGTTACACATAGGTCAGAAACAACCACATGATGGTGTCTTTGAAAGTCACCCCACATCTACTGAACCTATACAATACATATACATTACATTACATACATTACAATAAACTGACAGAGTGCAACACTCACTATTCTAATAAATAACAGTCATTTTACAACCATAATATGTTAACAATTAAAGATTGTCTAAAAATACCTCCCCTATGAAGTAACTTAGCTGATGCTTAAAATATGATAAATTAATTTGTATTTTTTGGATGTTCAGTACAATAAACAGTATTAATGACAAGGCTGGTTTATGGACTTTCTGTATATACTTTTTTTTGTCAACTATCCAGAAGACTAGACTTTACAGGTCAAAGGTGCACACCAGTCACATGATCAAAAACCTCGGGGTCAATAGATTGACCTCGCCCGGGACCTTGAGTTGTAACCGACACACTAGGCTTCATCTCCACATTTTTGGCGAAATCACCCATTAATGTCATCAACGTCACGAGCTGACAACTGACCACAACACAGACTGTGTGTTACTTTTCCATTCTTTGCAAGTGGCACAGTCTTCAACACCCTCGGCGGTGCAGAAACCTTAGCAAGAACACCATCTGCCGCACTGGAAGGTTCAGACGTGGACCTCATCACAGGTCCTCTTGCCGCTCCAACTGATCACATAACATTGCGATTAGCATTGCAGGTAAACAATGCCCAAGCTGAGCATTTCAAAGTCTTCTTTGCAAGTGTACATTATTTTGTAGGATTTCTCCAAAGCATTGGTACAATAGATGGTAAAGAACATACTGTCACAGCTCATCTGGATAACAGGAGGCAGGAAATACTTCTCACAACATCAGCGTTCCTGGGACAAAATGTACACCACATTTTGTCAGCCTGTTGCAATCTGTTATTTTCCCATCGAATACCATGTCTAACTGAACGTTTTTTCTTTCATCAGTTTCTACCGAGTCTCTATACTATTTCTTAGGCCGGTTTCAGGCCACAGTGAACCCATCCTGGTAAAGAGCAGCTAAATATTGGGATTACCTTGCATGTCTATTTGGTAAAGAAAATACTTTCTTTGCACTGAGCCACACCACTTCATAGATCACCCTGGACCTGCCTGTCTTTATGGTGTTAACAACATATTATTAACTGTATGAATGATTTGTTAATCGTTAAACCTATAAGATCTTACAAATGCATTCTGGAATTGTGGCTACCATTGTAAAAGTGGTGCTGAGTCCCCAAAAATGGTGTAAAATGTGTGTGTTGATTTGTGCCCTGCGACATCACAAGTTTAAAACATATTACACATCCAGAAAATAAAAGGAGGTTATTAAAGAAAGTCCTAAGCAGCGTCTTGAAATAGTTATAGATTTGTTGCTATAGAAATCATAAACACACTGAAAGGCTAAATTAATCACTGAATAATGTTTCACAGTACAGTACAATGTAAACCTTTGTTCTTCTGAACCTTTTACCTCGCTGTCATTGTATTGAATGTATTGTTTAAGCTTTTCGTATTCTACATCCAGCTCCAGGGATCTAAAACATGCAGCCATCACACTGTTGTTCTTGGCAGAGAAACAAAGACCGCAGAAAATCAAAAAAGGTATCAGGTGATAAGGCGACGAAGCATACAAGGCTTTATTTACACAGGCAGCACAATTCTGATATTTTCTCAAATAGCTGGTATTTGCCGAACTGATCCGATTACTCAAAAGATGAAGTGGGGAATCTGAATTGGTAAGCAAGTCTAAAATCTGGCTGGATGTTTGCTCTCCGTGGACTCGAAATGCTCTCTTAAGACCCTGAAGCCAAACGCCACCTGCTCCAGGAGCTGAATACCACAGGCGCCCAGTGGAGGGGGGGGGTCTGTTTCCTGGGGTAGTGATAGGCTACAATGAGACATCACCGGGACAACAGTCTGAAGATAAAACACAGACGTATATTTTTTTGTAAGGGGTCTTCTACTGAATCCTATGCCTGTATGTTCGGGAAGCGAAAGAGGAAAAAACACGAAGCACAGGATTGAATCAAATGACATTGACTGTGACTTTTGGGGCGGGGTGTCAGAGAGGGTAAGGGCATTGACGGTAATATAACCAAGCTATAGTTAACAAGTGTAGCTAGTCCATTTGAAATAGGTCTCATTCTTGGCACGACAAGACCTGACTACTTTGCATATCCCTACACCCGTAACAACAACCATAAAGTACTAAATGTACGCAATCAATAATTGAAGGTCCTCTGGATATTAACGTCAGACGTTAATGTAAGATGACATGTAAGATGACAATAAATGTAAATGCTGCGCTATATAACAGTGTATGGATTTTAGTTCAGGAAGCTAGCCATTGGCTGGCGTGCGTTCCACAGTAATGTCTGCAACCAGTCAGAGAAAATGGACATGAAGACGTCTCCCAGTTCACAGTAACGCGGTGGCAAATGAGCTAAGACACACCTCACCGGACAAACGATCAAGACAAATGGATTAGTGTCGATATCGGATCAGACGAATGACAGTACAGTGGGCAAGGCAAAGTGTGAGGGAAGCATAGGTTCGCCAGTGTCATATACGAGTAGTCACTGCCTGCAAAGCTACAACCAAGATGTTGCTGCTCTCTTGTGGCGATTCAGCAGGTCGAGTATGCCTCAATTTCTGGGCACCCATGGTCCATTCTCTGTCCAGGTTATCACAAGGGTATTTCTCATTGTCTCCTTTATTTTAACTGAGTTAGTCTCAGCAAAGTTCTTCATCCTTGTTCTTTACTAGCTTGTCCAACACCCAGTACACCAACAATCACTGTGGAGGCAAGGACAGTGACTCTCTGCATATGTTTTTACATTGTCCACTCTGTTTTGCATTTGACACAACCACTGAGGCTGTATTTCTAAGTCATCAATGCTGCAGTTGATTTTCTTTTAGCTGTGTACATTGTCCTCTTAGAGGGTTTGTAAGTGGCTTTTTTAGGTCCTGTTAATTTTTACCTTGTACTCTGGGAACAGAACAAAATGTAAGTCGAATAATAACAGAGTTGGTCCTCCTAAATACAATCTCTGACAAAAACATCCTCTGTCAGCTTTGAAATTAGTATGTGGTCCAAGATAGAAGAAGAAATAACAAGGCTATAAGTTCTCTGATACACTTTCAAATTAAAAGTCCTTCAATAAAACCCAATTTACATTTGAAATTATTCATAGACATTTGTGGAAAAACAGCTTAATATTTTTGAACATTTTAATATGAATATCTATTCAAAAACATTTCTTACATGTACCCATTTAAAGAGAGAAATATATTAGACAAGAAGTATAATAGAGATATTATGTCATGCGTTAGGAGTGGTTGCGTAGTCTAAATTGGATTAGACCTCTTCTTCGATTGATGACTGGGTAATATTTTATACATTTCCGTCGTGCTATTACTTTAAATGATTTTCAAATGCACGACTCGGAAGTGCTTCGTTAATGTTGCTAGCTTCACTTGTATTTCCACTTGGAATCGTCAACAATATCCCAGAAAACTCTGACAGCCGAATAACAATTAGCTAAATAAATATGGACGACGACGTGTTGACAACTTTGAAAATACTGATCATTGGGGAGAGTGGTGTCGGAAAGTCAAGGTAAGATCTTTTTTTTTTACGTTTTTGAATGTTTTTACCAAACATTGCAGAAATGTTGGCGCTTACATTGCTACAAGGTTGTTGAGTTAGCTAGCTAGAAACAGTAGCTTGCTGAAGACGTTTATCCTTACTCCGATTACTTCAACTAAATTAAGTTGGATTTGTTCGGTTGTACAACCTCATTTGAAGACTAAATTCCTAGTGACTTGTTGGTGAAAAAACTGTTAATAAATAGCCAAAGTTAGCTCTGGCTAACTACCTAGCTGCGTGTTAGCTTAGTCCTTTTCTTGCTTGTCTAATATTTACTTAGTCACAGTAGCTATAACTAGTTAGCTACAGTAGCTAACCAGTTATAAAACGTTACCTTAAAGGAACCTATATTCCTCTATTAAGTAGTTATGCGGTTATAGTCCTCTGTACATCAGCGATAGAAGATGTGATTGTTATGACGTTTCTTTTGTTTAAATGTTAAAAGTGTACAAAATGTACCAGGCAAGTTTTAAAATATTGAATATGCCTGATCATTCCCTTTTCTCCGCACTAGTCTACTTCTAAGATTCACAGACGATACTTTCGACCCAGAACTAGCAGCAACCATAGGTAAGTCTCGTCATTTATGACGTGGAACTCCACGGTTGCTAAGCATGTAAAATCCTGAAGTATTGTTATGTCACACATGTCAGTTTATTTGCGTGTTATTCATTTTAATATATATGCATAGAGCACACTGGTGACTTGCACAAAAGTTGAGGCAAATCCAAACCGATGTTTGTTGTACTATATACTCGTTGATGTAGGTGTGGACTTCAAAGTTAAAACCATTGCAGTGGATGGGAACAGAGCAAAGCTTGCTATTTGGGTGAGTACATGAATGTCTATTATATTGTACTTTGGAATAATAATTGTTTAAGCCCAACCTCTGTATTGTGTAGCTTCTATTTATCCTGTGCAATTATTTAAAGCAAACATATCTTAACCAGTATACAAAGCTATAACTATACTTGACTTGCGGAAACACATTGCAATGATTTAGCATGCACGGAATGCAAAGCCTGGATTAGCGATATTCAGTCCTTTGGAGTCGAACACTTCTGTCTTCCAACCTCTCTTTCTAATTAGGGAATCAGGCCTGGGAAACCAGCTGGATCGAATTAAAGTTTTAGCAAAAAGCGCTGGCACAGAAAACATTTTATTGAATAAAGAACATACAAAAAGTCACACATTTTGTTTGTGTGTGAAGTTGTGCACAGCATGTGTAGAGTTCAGACATGAGATGGCGCTGTTGGGCAATGTGATCGTTAGACAGAGTAAAGTTTGCCTCCCGCAATAAAATCCATAACCCACGTATGACTTGCAAAAAATTAACTGTGTTAATTTAATCATGAATTTAAGTTTGGTGGCTTAGCTGTCTGGGGTGGTGTAATAGAGTAGGGTGGCATTAAGGACTTAGGATAACGTAGTGTTAGGGTGGTGTAATTGTGTTGGGTGGTTTAGGATGGTGTAGTGTTAGGGTGGTGTAATAGTGTAGGGTGGTTTAGGATGGCGTAGTGTTAGGGTGGTGTAATAGTGTAGGGTGGTTTAGGGTGGTGTAATGGTGTAGGGTGGTTTAGGTTGGTGTAATAGTGTAGGGTTGTTTAGGTTGGTGTAATAGTGTAGGGTGGTGTAATAGTGTAGGATGGTTTAGGGTGGTGTAATGGTGTAGGGTGGTTTAGGATGGCGTAGTGTTAGGGTGGTGTAATAGTGTAGGGTGGTTTAGGGTGGTGTAATAGTGTAGGGTGGTTTAGGGTGGTGTAATAGTGTAGGGTGGTTTAGGGTGGTGTAATAGTGTAGGGTTGTTTAGGGTGGTGTAATAGTGTAGGGTGGTTTAGGTTGGTGTAATAGTGTAGGGTGGTTTAGGGCGGCATAGTGTTAGGGTGGTGTAATAGTGTAGGGTGGTTTAGGATGGCATAGTGTTAGGGTGGTGTAATAGTGTAGGGTGGTTTAGGGTGGTGTAATGGTGTAGGGTGGTTTAGGGCGGCGTAGTGTTAGGGTGGTGCTACTGTTGCATGGGTTAGATTTCATTCCGAGTGTGTTGCTACAACACTGTATATCTGTCCCACTTTCTTGACCAGTCAGAAAACATATCTATTCATTTGGAACAACAGCCACACGATGGCCCCAATCAGGCCGACTTTCTCCTCCAAACAACACATGGTTCATAAAAAGAGATCTCACCTGGTCCAAAGTGACCTCAGCGTGTCTCAAGTTTAAAACACACCAATCACGGCCCCAAGCACAATAAGGTTCATGTTTGCACTAGGCTGCCGTGGGGAAGGGAATGCTCTCCTCAGCTTCAATAGGCTACACATTTCCTAAACCAAGGGCTTGTTTGGGAATGGTGATGTATGTATCTCTAATATCACAAAGTCATCGAAAAGGTTATGTATCAACGCCATTGTGGTGCTTGGACGTGCAGAGATAAATGCTCACTGCTGCCTTTCACTGATGGTTGTCATGGACTGTGTCATGCCTGTTAGGACACAGCAGGACAGGAGAGGTTCAGGACCCTGACCCCCAGCTACTACCGTGGTGCCCAGGGCGTCATCCTGGGTAAGGCATTTGTTTTTCTCTGTTTTTTGGGTTCAAATCTTCCACCCTCTGGTAGATTACCGATGTCGAGTATATCGCCCACCCAAGATATGCTAAATCACATTTTATAAAAATTATTTATGGACTTGGTGCCAAATGCTAATACAACTAAATACATGCTATTTTCTAGGTCAACGAACCTAGCTTTGGATGACCTTAAAATTACTTCCCTAAATGGTTATTTTATAGAACGTGTTACTTCTTACAAGTGCCTTTTGGGATTTGGTTCTGAGTTTCATGTTGGTAAGTTTGTCAAAAATATTTTGTCAAAAGCTAAAGATTTAAATTGGTTTATTTTAAAAATGAAGAACAGCAATTACCAGAAACTTTCTCAAGACGGGAAAGGGTCAGACCTGGGGGGTCAGACCTGGGGGGTCAGAACTGGGGGTTCAGAACTGGGGGGTCAGATCTGGGGGGGTCAGAACTGTGTTAAACTGCTTTGGCAATATTTAGTCACTGTCGTGGAATGGCATTCAGAGTGATCTTAAGTTAAATGTTTTAGTGCCTATCATTCATTTTATTGTCAATTGTGATTTTTGAATTGTGTTTTTCTTAATGGATGTTTTATTTCAGTATTGTACGTGTTTGCATTGTGTTATTATTGCGGTTATAGGAACCTTGGTCTCAATAGACTTTTCTATGTTAATAAAATGAACCGAGCCCCTTAGAGTGGGCGGGCTGAGCTTGGTCCTGGTCCCTCCGGCCCAGGGTGCATTGCAACGATTTCACGATGGTCTTATAATGACTTCCTGCATCTAATACTGAGAAGGCCTTGGTCTCCTAAAGGTTACACAAAAGTCACAGAGTTAGGGCCATGTATTTTGGGAATACGGGTCATTGTGCTTTCCGCATGATGATCCATCTGCCGGAAACAGCCCGATCAAACAGTTCTTTACGGCAGCCACATTGGCTCTCCATGGGCAAAATTCAACCAGTAGCAGAGGTCATTCACGCATCCCGCACAAACGTTAACTATCAATGTGGGTGAGGGACGTGAGCGCTGTTAACGCTGTCCGTCCCTGGCTTTCTCCGCTAGTGTACGACGTCACGAAGCGGGACTCCTTCACCCGGCTGGAGAACTGGCTGAATGAACTGGAGACCTACTGCACACGGAACGACCTCGTGAAAATGCTGGTCGGGAACAAGATTGATCGGGAGGTTGGTGTCCCGGCACGCCGTTTCGGCCGGTCAGCGTCGCTTCGGTTGTCTTGTAGCGGGGGACGTTTAGATTCCGTCCACACTTGGGGCATTCAGAGGCATGCGTTCAACCGTGCAAGGCTGGCGTGGCAGGCAAAACGCTCTACCAAGTAAGCCGCATCAGGCCTTGTCCGTCTTTTAGCTGAACGAAAGACGATGGTTTTGTGTTGAATGAACACTCTGGGTAAATATTAGCATTCTTTATTATTCTTATTCTTTTTTTTTGGTGCTTTGGATCGTTACTTGTGTTTTTTCCTTACTGTTGAGTTGTCGAATGTTTTCCCCTTGGTTAGTACACCTGCAGTATGATTATTATTGTATGCTGTTTCCTTGGTTAGTACACCCTTGCAGTAGGATTATTACTCTATGCTGGCCCTTTGGTTAGTACACCCCTGCAGTAGGATTATTACTCTATGCTGGCCCTTTGGTTAGTACACCCCTGCAGTAGGATTATTACTCTATGCTGGCCCTTTGGTTAGTACACCCCTGCAGTAGGATTATTACTCTATGCTGGCCCTTTGGTTAGTACACCCCTGCAGTGACTTGGGCTCACCATGTTGATACATTCATTCACTGGCCTTCTGGCAAACCAGACAACAGTCTTTATATCACCGGCCCCTTCCAAAAAAAGATTTTGTTATTCCAACTAACTGACTACAGAACTTTCGACCAGAGGCTGTTTTTCCCGGTGGCCAGATCAGAAGTATCCCATGAAAACAACTCACACTAAAGTGCTGAACCATTCCTTATGGGGACTCCCACTGTGAAAGGGATTCGGTCATTGAGGACCCCACGATATGAAGCACAGCGTGTATGGACCGATTCCGGTGGCTTCCTGGTGGGTTCCCCTGCTTGCTGTCAGTGCTGTGGCCAGAACATCCGTCCGTTGACCTTTTGGAGTTCCGGAGCCTCTCTCTGGAAATCTGCTTCTTCAAAAGCCCTTTTTGTCTCTCGTCCAAATTGTCCGCTTGGGGGGCCAGGGTGCGGTTTGCTGTCCAACGTTTTACACGTGTTCCTGCTCCCGACGCCTTTTCTATTCTGAGTGATTCGGTTCCGTTTGGGCCCTTGTTTTGTGTCTTGCAACCATCCACTTTTGAGCTCTGCAACTCTTCCTGCCTGATGGACTGGAACACTTTCAGCAGTCTGATTGTCACCTGGTCTTCAGCTGTTAACGCTAATCATTGCTGAACGTTTGGTTGGTCCGGAGGACTGCCCATTGGGCTAGTACTCTCCAGGTTGGGGGGGTTAGTAATTAAATAACGTTGTTTTCGCACTCTGGAAACTCATTGTTTCAGCTTTGGCTCCTTTGAGCTCAGTCAAGGGAGACTGGTTCCCTTAAGTTCTTCAGATATTTTGAAATGTAACATTTGCTAGGATATTGATAGTACTTTAACTAAAATCCACTTCCCGATGTGTTCTACCCAGATAGAAGGTCACACAACATGGCATCAGATCAGGATTGCTTCCCTTGGCCAAAACCATGAACCAGAGGACAGGAAAACGCATCAACACAACAGAAGGAGCAGACTTTTTGTCTTGGCATCTGGCAGACATTTCTACGCTTATAAAAGATTATACAAAACTTTTACGGCGCAATAAAACATATTGGACTACTACAGCCTTTTTGGGTTAACCTTGGAAGTCCGAACGGCACAGTTTAATCTGCAGTTTAATTAAAATTCTATGCATATATATAACATTGAAAATATTATTTTCTACTTATTATATACACGTGTCCACTGCACCTTTTTTGTTCCTTTCCCCAAAAACAGT
>JACXGK010009038.1:0-20850 GCA_016801125.1 Novumbra hubbsi
TTGCAGCAGTGACAAGGACTGGCGTTATACTTAGTTTGAATCGACAAGGTGGTGTCGAAAACCAGGAAGCTAAGTAGGGAGATAATAACCACTGATGAGGGACAGGTGTGTGAATTGGCCAGGTGCTTGATGACTGAGTGTTGTGTGACTGTGAGGCGCACTGCGCACATAGGCCACCGGAGGGTGCCATGGGACCAGAGTTGGCCTCTTAAGATGAAATGCTACGATGCAAAGACTTAGCTAAATGTAAAGCACTTCAAATAAAAAAGGTAAAAACCAAAGTCGTACATCCCTTCAAACAGGTTTTATCCATGGCCGATATTTTGGTGACAGTACGTCAACTACTGGAAATAATAGAACAATATGAAAAGAGTACTTGGCTTGATATTTCTAGAAGATTTTGAAAAAGCTTTTGATAAAGTGTGACTAGATTTCATATTAAAGTTTAAACCATTTCAACTTTAGTGAATCTCTTATAAAGTTGGTGTAATGAATACCCTGACACAGAAGGTGGATCCAATGATACCAAAAACACAATCCAGAAACGTAGTCAAAAAGGCCAGGCAGAAAGAGAGTCGGTACAGTAGGAGTCAGGACAGCAATGGCAAAGTACAAGTAGGACTAGGCAAAGAGGTGTGGTCAGAACACGAAGACCCTAACTAATGGTCTGGTACTCAGTCAATATCAGGGCTTTGAATCAAAATTTTAAAGCCTCTGTAATACCAAAACTATATTTAAATCCAAACTGGTTTTCATGCAAATTGTTAAGAGGGGCTCCTCCCATATTTAAAAAAAATTCATTATGATAGCACACAACATTGAGGCTCATTCCTTTGCGCTTGCCTGTCATAGCTGGAGCCCAATCCATTGTAAGGGAAGTGAATAACACTGATAGTCTCGTCATCATGGCACCTGTCAGTAAGTGGAATATATTAGGCAGCAAGTGAACATGTTGTCCACAAAGTTGATGTGTGAGAAGAAGGAAAAATGGGCGAGCTTAAGGATCTGCGCAACTTTGACAGGGAACACATTTTTATGGCTAGACAACTGGGTCAGAGAATCTCCAAAACTGCAGCTCTTGTGGGTATTCATGATCAGCAGTGGTCAGTACCTATCAAAAGTGGTCCAAGGGGAAAAAAGCTATGGAACAGCAAAAGCTTATTAGTGCACACAGGGAGCCCATTTGGTCTGATCCAACAGAGAATTTACCTTTGCTCAAATTGCTGAAAATGTTGATGCTGGTTCTAATAGAAAGGTTTGCCGCTTATGGAGCTGGGTAGCCGCAGAACTGTAAGGGTGCCCATGCTGACCCCTGTCCACTGCCAAAAGAGCCTAGACTGGGCCCGTGAGCATCGGAACTGGACCACGGAGCAATGGAAGACTGTGGCCTGGTCTGAAAAATCACGTTTTCTTTTACAGCATGTGTTCACCCGGGGTATGTATGTTTCACTAGAACCATGGGAAGAAGGCAAGCCGGTGGAAGCAGTGTGATGCTTTGGGTAGTGTTCTGCTGGGAAGCTTGGGTCCTGCCATTCATGTGGATGTTACTTTGACACGTACCACTTATATAAGCATTGTTGCAGTCCATGTACACCCTTTTATGGAAATGGTAATACCTGATGGCATTTGCCTCTTTCAGCAAGATAATACATCTTGCCACAAAGCAAACATTTTTCAGGAATGGTTTGAAGAACACAACAAGTTTAAGGTGACTTTGCCTCTCAATACAATCAAGCAACTGTAATGTGCTGGACAAACAAGTACGATCCACCTTGCAAGTTAAAGGATCTGTAAAAAGTCTTGGCGCCAGAATACACAGAACGCATTCAGAGGTCTACTGGAGTCCATGGTCCGGGCTGTTTTGGTAGCAAAAGGGGGACCTACACTATTAGGCAGGTGGTCATAATGTTATGGCTGATTGGTGTATAATCCCTTTATTAAAATAGGGTCAGAGGAATGCATTCACTCATTCAAACCGATAGAAAACTTTGGAAATCATTGCGGTTCAGTCAATCAATCAAGTTAATTTATATAGCACAATTCATACATAGAAGCAATGCACTTTACAGAAGATGGTACAGAAGGACATTAAAAGAGTTAAAACAGTCATGAAACAATTTAACGTGTACAGATTAAAATCTAAAATGAAATACAGGTAAAAGGTTAAATGAAAATTAAGAAGGATTTAAAAAAAGTTATGAAAATTAATAAAGTCTGGTATAAGGATTCCATGAGGCTTTTAAAGTAGCTATTAAAGCCATAGGGCACATAGTGAGGTCAAACCCTCAGTCAGGCATGTGAAAACAGAAGTGTCTTTAAACCGGATTTAAAAATTGATTGGTTTGTGGCATGTCTAAGATCTTCTGGTAGCTTGTTCCAGTTGTGTGCCGCATAGCTACTAAATGCAGCTTTGCCATGTTTAGTTTGGACTCTGGACTCTACAAGCATTATATTATACATGAATCTTAAGATCATGTAGCATATTTAGTCTGAATATGACATTTGAAAGGCAAGTCGTACAGTCTATATAAGTCCTCTACACCAAGACATTGAAAATCATGAAACAAACATGCATTGCATGAGGAATGTATGTGACAGGGAAAATGTAGAAGAATGAGAAACATGCTTTTGGTGGAATGCAAACATCCATAAAGCAGACAGATGAAAAAGGAGTGCATGTACAACTAGTAGTCTGTCCTGTGTCTATTTGAGATTTCTGGAAGTATTTTATCTTTTTTTTATTGCCTGATCCATAAGAAAGTGAGGCTAGGGAGACAGAAGGGCAGACAGTCCTACATGGATAAATAAGTAATGATGCACAGTTGTTTCTCTTTTCTTCTTTGAGCCGACTACTACAGTACGGACAAGCATAAAGCTCCCATTCCATCAATGACTTGCCTGGCCAACAACCTGAACAAGTTCTACTGTTGTTTTGAAAGACAAGGGACAGTTCTGACACCATCCCCTGTGCCGCCATCCCTCAGCCTGCCATGTCCCATCCCCAAGAAACCAAGGATCACAGGACTTAATGACTACAGACCTGTCGCCCTGACCTCTGTGTTGTTATGAAGTCATTTGAGCGCCTTGTGCTGTCTCACCTTAAAGCCATTACCGACCCTCTCCATGTCCCCCTGCCTACAGAGCAAACAGGCCCTCCACTGTATCCTACAGCACCTGGACTACTCAGGAACCTATGCCAGGTTAACGTTTGTGGACTTTAGCTCTGCTTTAAATACAATCATTCCAGCCCTGATGCAGAACAAGCTCTTCCAGCTGCGAGTGCCCGAATCCACCTGCAGGTGGATCACTGACTTCCTGTCTGACAGGAGGCAGCATGTGAAGCTGGGGAAACATGTCTCCGATCCCCTGTCCAACAGCACTGGATCCCCTCAAGGCTGCGTCCTTTCCCCTTTGCTCTTCTCCCTTTGCTCTTCTCCCTGTACAGCAACTGCTGCACTTCTAGTAATCAATCCGTCAAGCTCCTGAAGTTTGCGGATGACACCACCCGCCTACAGGTGGGAGATTGACCACCTGGTGAACTGGTGTAGACAGAACAATTTGGAGCTCAACCCTCTGAAGACAGTGGAGATGGTTGTGGATTTTATGAAGAACATAGCCCCACCTACCCCCATCACCCTGTGTGACTCCCCAGTCACTATTGCAGAGTCGTTCCACTTCCTGGGCATCATGATCACCCAGGACCTCAAGTGGGAGCAAAGCATTACCAAAAAAGCACAGCAGAGGATGTACTTCCTGCGGTAGCTGAAGAAGTTCAACCTGCCAAAGACAATGATGGTGCACTTCTACACAGCCATCATTGAGCCCATCCTCACCACCTCCATCACCATCTGGAACGGTGCTGCAACTGCCAAGGACAAGAGCAGCCTGCAGCATATCATTAGATCTGCAGAGAAGGTGATTGGCTGCAATCTGCCATCCCTCGAGGACCTGTACACCACCAGGACCCTGAGGCGTGCGGGAAAGATTGTGGCTGATCCCTCCCACCCTGGACACAAACTGTTGAAGCTTGTTTATAGACCGCAAAGATATCGTAAAGCTGTCAAGGGCTATTTTGAAGTCATGCATTTCGATCTGTTTAACAAGTTTTGAGTGTTGTCATTTGCCTCCGCTCACCCAGTACATGCCGAACCACATGTTCTAGAACAATATGTTGTGAATAATGGTACTGTAACGTTAGACTATTGTAAAGCTAGTTTTTATAGGAATTGACGTACACTTCACTCTCTTATGAGTCAAATTGAGCACTGCTTAAACACCCTCACGACAGTCAAATAATCAATTAAATACAGCCAAAACAATGTTGTCTTGTCAGACATTTTAAATAAAGAAAATATAATCATATTGTACAAAAAATATAAAATAATGATAAACTACTTAAACATTTCCTTTCTCACAAACAAGATGTTTGTAGTTTCCCCAAGTAGGCTTCTTTATCCCATTGTTCAAAATTATTTATTTCTCTATACTTGTTATATACAATGTACGCAGGTGCTTTCTGCAGATGTATTTCATGCATTCTACACAAGTAGTGCTGGTTTTACTGTCTTGTCGAGGGGGGCAGAGCTGGCACCCTTTCTTGCTATTGCCTGTATCCACTACATCCATTGCTGGTTGATTGGAGGCAGGTCTACATGGCATTCCTTAATGTGGCATCACATACTGCCTGTATTTTGATGCCATATATTGCAGGCTTGTTTGGCATATAGTGTCTTAATGGATATAGTCCTCTGTATGGAACAAGGCTTTCATACAATCCAACGATTGTGAATCAATGTCACCTGTTTTCGTGGCGGCACCTGCGGCCCATTCAATTTGCGTCGCCCGTCCAGTTCCTTCAGGATGGCACATCTGAACTGAGAGACGCAGCAAACCTTCTTGCGATGGCACATCTATATGTACCATTGCAAGAAGGTTTGCCGAGTCTCCCATTACAGTCTCAAGCCACCATTGGTGTCCCATTCTCTTCACAGATGAGAGCAGGTTTGCACGTGACAGACGTGAAAGAGTCTGGACAAGCCATGGTGAACGTTATGCTGCCTGCAACATCCTCCAGCATAACCGGTTTTGCAGTGAGTCTGTGATGGTCTAGGGAGGCATATACTTGGAGAGTTGCACTTGCCACTGGTATAAAAAATCTGGCATCTAGCCATGTAGTCTGCTTTTACAAACATTTGTAAAAGGGAATGGGTCATCCAACAGAGCTGTAAGTGGTATTATTGCAAAGTGGAAGTGTTTAGGACCCACGTAAAGTTACAGAGCATGGTTGCCAAGTGCTGTGGCACCCATGCCTCAGTTTTTCTGGTTGGCCTAGGATCCTTAGTTGCACTGAAGGGAAATATTAGTGCCTCAGCTTACCAAGACATTTTGGAAAATTCTATTCTTCCAACTTTGTGGGAACAGTTTGGGGAAGGTCCTTTTCTGTTCTAGCATGACGGTGCTCCAGTGCACAAATAAAGCTCCATAAAGGCATGATTGGATGAGTTTGGTGTGGAAGAACATGACTGGCTCAAACAAAGCCCTGTCCTCAACCCTATCAAACCCCTTTGGGATGAACTAGTACAGAGATTCTGAGCCAGGCCGTCTCATACAACATCAGTGTCTGACCTCAGAGCAATGACACACTAACAGACACACTACAAAATCTTGTAGAACGCCTTCCCAGAAGAGTAGTTAGCTGTTATAGCTGCAAAGAGGGGACCAACTAGATATTACTGCCTAGGGATATGGAATGGGATGTCATACAAGCTACTGTAGGTGTCCCAATACTTTTTGTTTGTGCTCAGGCGCAAGAGCATTTATCGCATTGTCCTGGTATGTGAGTGTCACGTTCACACTGACTGCGTTTCAGCTGAAAACACTGACGCTCAGTTAGGCGCACGTGCAAGAAATATCTTCATTCTCACTTTGAATTCTGGATTCTCCCTAATGATTTCTTCACACGTTTTCTAACAATACAAAACACTAAGCATTATAAACTAGTTGTGGGTGGTGCCACACACCCATGTGAACAGTTAAACAGGGGAACAGAAATCACAGCATGCTAAGGAGGGTCTGTTCATATACAATCTCCAGAAAGAAGTTGCTTGAGAAACTAGAAAAGGTACAATTTCTGGGGATATGTGTGCTTGCAGTCGCACCAGCTCTATCCAGTGTTCAGCTGTTTACTGGCAGTAAGTTAACATAGCTATTTCCAGCATAAAAAAGACATAATAGCTGGCAAAAAGGTAGAAAATAACTTCAGCCTTACCTTTGACTAAGTACCATGGTCCAAGTAAGTGCTATTTCATTGTCACTGCATAAACAGTACTGTAGCTAGCTAGCAGTACTTGCAAACCTCAGCACCAGCAGCCATTTGCATGGCCTCATTCTGGAAAGTTTGAGTATTGTAAGTGGCTAGGTAAGCGGCTTTCAGTGTGGCTAGCTACCCATCGTTCAGTGTGGCAATGTTTTTTACACAAAAACGTGAATATTTCCTAAACCTTGCAACAAAATCTTCCACAAAACAATAGCAACACAATCAGAAGCGAGAAGCACGTTTTCATACCTGTTATTTGTCCGTAGTTTAAGAACTGTAAGAGTTAGGGTGGCTATAATAAATAAATAAATAATACATATATGTGAGATAATTGTAATGTATAGGTAGCACGGTGTTGGTAGGTGGTGGTATTCTGGGCACTTTTATTTTGAAGCACACGTTTGACACCTTAGCCTATTACGCGCACCTGTAGTCACTTGTTGATTTGTGTGTGTATAGGTTCCTTTGTTCTGTCCCTTGGTGTGGATACTATACATGTTTAAATGTAAGACCCGTCACGTTGTGTTCACGTCATGTTTTATTGCTACTTGTTTCAACACCTTTAATTTACCGTGTTCAGTACGTGTTGTTTTGTAATTAAACTCACAGATTGTATTCACGTCATCAATATCTGCATGTGGTTCCATTCACACCCACATCAGTGACACTAATGACTGAATTGCAGGCCCAACCACTTAATTCAACAGAGGGGACTCACCTCACTGGTTGTGCTGCCTGTCCCTAGCAGATGGTTTTAATTGGAAAAAACTCAGATAAAGCCAGTGTTTACTCTCTGTTGGATTTTCCAATGCTCAGTTCAGTTGTGTATATTTTAGGAAACAAATATTTTCATACATAAACCTTTCATAAGAATTTTAAATATGCAAAAGTGTTTACTTTGTTTTTTTTTCTTACAGGACTAGATGACTCCATCCTACTATTAAAGGAGACTGTGTTTCAGATGTCAAAAAGTTACTAGGGATACATTATTCTACTGCAACATGGGAGGATATAGAATTTGTGCCCAGCTGATCACTGTATATCTGACTGTATTTCAAAATGCAGAAACTGCTTCTCTCTGCCCAGCGCAGTGTGTATGTGAAACACGTCCATGGTACACTCCTCAATCTGTATATCATCAGGCTAAGACTGTGGACTGCAATGAGCTTCATCTTAGTAGGGTCCCATGGAACATTTCAGGGGACACTCAGGTGCTTCTCCTTCAGAGTAATAACATATCCTCTGTGTCTGTGGAGTTCCAGAGAGTAATCAACCTCACTGAGCTGGACCTCTCACAAAACCATTTCACACAGATCCAAGACATTGGACTGCATAACCTTACGCAGCTTGTCACTCTCTATCTTGAGGAAAACCAGGTAAAAGAACTGCAAGATTTCTGTCTAAATGATCTTGATAGTTTGGAAGAGCTTTACATCAACCACAACCAAATCTCCTCCATTGGGCCTAAAGCCTTCTCTGGTCTTCGAAACCTCCTCAGGCTCCATCTCAACTCCAACAAGCTTGTGGCCATTGACAGCCACTGGTTTCAGTCAATCCCTAACCTGGAGATTCTCATGATAGGGGAAAACCCCATCCTGGGGTTACAAGATATGACCTTCCACCCCTTATCAAAGTTACATAGCCTTGTGCTAGCTGGCATGGGCCTCAGGGAAGTACCTTCAGGAGCCTTCCAGGGATTGGAGTACCTGGAGAGTCTGTCCTTCTTTGATAACAAGCTAACAACAGTCCCAAAATATGCTCTACAGGTCTTACCAAACCTGAAGTTTTTAGACCTTAACAAGAACCCTATTGTCCGTGTGCAAGAGGGAGACTTTCATGATATCCCTCATCTTGAGGAGTTGAGTCTCAACAACATGGAGGAACTGGTTGCTATTGATCGAGGGGCGTTCTCCAGCCTCCCAGAGATGGCAAAACTGGAAATCTATAACAACCCCCATTTAGCCTACATTGATCGTGCAGCTTTCATTGACATGGATGGCCTGCACACTTTATTAGTCCACAACAACGACATCAGCCTCTTGTCACATGAGATTTTATCCTCCTTCCCTAACCTGGATGAAGTAAGCCTTCACAGTAACCCCCTCAGGTGTGACTGTCTCTCTAACTGGGGACCAGTCTTTGGGAACCAGTCCACCCTCAAGCTGCTGGAGTCTCAAATCACCCTTTGTGCCTCCCCTCCTAATCTAGTTGGTCATTCCTTTCAAGAAGTGATCACCACCAGCTGGAATGTTGTCAGCAATACCTGTCTCCCTCATATCTTCCTCCACACATTTCCCCCTATGCTCAATGTCACTGCTGGACAACCCCTAACTCTGGACTGTTGGGCTGTTTCTGATCCTGCACCTCAGTTCTACTGGGTGACGCCAACAGGAGACAAGGTAACTTCTGAGGCTGTCTCGGCAGTCATGGTGGACGGCATAAGTACAAGGAAACATAAACTGCAAGAACAGGGGGCTCTCGAGATTCTCCATGTTGAACCAGACGATTCAGGTCTGTATACTTGCGTTGCGTGGAACACAGAGGGGGCAGACACACGTAGTGTGTCAGTGTATGTGGAAAAAGGAGACTGGAATGGTGGAAAACAGAATTTATGGGGAAACATGGTAAACTACACAGTTTCCCTGGTGGTCGTCCCTAAGATCATTCACTCTCAGTCAGTGGTTTTGGAGTGGAAACTCTACCCTACCAACCTCCATGGCCATGAGGCACCTCAGCCTAAATGGGCCAGTGCAACCATGAAGATTGACAACTCTCAGATCAGCTACACAGCCAAGGTTCCAGTTGATGTTCAAGAATACAACCTGACTCACCTGTTGCCTTCAACAGAGTACAGGGTCTGTCTGACCATGTCAGCCCCAGAGCAGCAGACGCAACACTCCTGCATCAATGTAACTACTAAGGAGGCCAGTTTTGCTGTGGAGATGGTGGCCCAACCCACCAATGTGGCCCTTGCAGCTTTTATGGGTTCCATGTTTGCTATCTGTATCATGGCCCTGCTGGTCTTTTACATGGGCAGGCGTATAAAGAAGAAATCATGTCACCACTCCCTGAAGAAATACATGGAGCAAGCCACCTCAATCCCCCTAAATGAATTATACCCTCCCTTGATCAACTTGTGGGAGAATGAGACTGACAAAGAAAAAGAGGGCCCTGTAGATCCCCAGAACTCTCAGATTGACACCTCAAAGACATACATGTGGTAATAAGGGTCATATGATGAAGAGACATTAAAGACGTTTATGTACTATATGTAATCTTAGTAACTGCTCCAACTTGAGATATAACAATAAGATATAATTGCAAAAGATTACATCTTATTATATAAAAGAATTACATATTTTTAGACTGAAGATCTTTCACTCAAGCACACTTAGTTGTCCTGATGAATAATGATACTATTGTATTGCAATTATGTTATGTAAGGAAATATGTGGCGTGGGGCAGGTTTGAAGTTTCCATAACTAAACACTTCTATAGTACATTGTCACATCAAGCATGTGTTCTTTATGTAAATCACATTCTAGATAATTTCACTAAATATATATAAAAAAATTGTTAACCCAGTTGGCTAGAGCACTTAGACCAGAACCTGTTCACTGCTGCTTACTAATACCAAATCACTGCTTAGGATTTCTTGCATGTGTACCTGCATGTTCTACCTGTGCTTTTGAATATTTCGTCTGGGATCTTTTAACTCCTTTCACTTTAAAATATTAATATGTATTTGCTGACAAATGTTTTTCTTTTTTGGGTCAAAGGATGAATAATACAAAACGTGTCTAGAACTGAACTGATACATTGAAAATGTTTTTTAGATAATCTTTTTCATTTTTATTTGTAAACTTTCTTAAGATTAAGTTTGAATTGAAATTGAAGTCTGTTTATATAGATTATTTGTAATGGGACAATTGACATTCAAGTATATAAGGGTAATGTGAAAATAACCACCTGGTGTGGTGTACGTGAATGTTAAAGTTTAAAAAGGTGTTATTTTTCTCGTCTTTATGATTTTTCAGTCAATTTGGATTTTTGTTTACCCAGCTCTAGAACTTACCCTATTTCATAGCTTTTGTGGTCTTCCATTGTATTTATTGTGCATTACCAATCACATCAAAATAAACTTTATTTATATAATACATATCTTAGAAGGTGCTTTAAAAATGTGAGCTTACACATTAAGAAAAACAGCATTTGAATGTATGTTTACTTATTACTTTGCTCCATATCTGTTTAGTTAAATGTTTTAATGGAAGTAGTTGCATTATTGTACGCTTATGCAGTGTCAGTAAGCATTACCCTACTTTTTCTTTACCCTGCTCATTATCAAACCTGGATGAAGATAAAGTCAGTCGGAGATTAACACTGCATGAGCCTTTACAGTAAGTAGCAAGGGCACCATGCAATTTCCTTCACACAAAACAACATTTACTATCAGCTGTAATATATATTATGTGGTTAATTACACAATATTTATTTTTCTTTTCAAATATTTGTAAATTATAACAAGTTACATTGTACTCAAAGGCCAGTTACAGCATGAATTTGCACTATATTTTCTACGGTTTATTATAATTTTTTTAACTGTTTAAACATGTCAAACGGTATTCATGTAAACCTATTTAAAATGTAATATTTATTCAAAGTCAAATGCATTAAGTTGTTCCATTATGCTAATCTAAATACCTTCCCTGAACCAAAATAGAATATAAGCATTTAATATATTGAATATATGACACCACTGGTCTACAGGTGACACTGGTTTTTGACTAAATTCAACCACTTGTTGATATACATTGTGAGAGACTACATTTTTAAATGTCATGGCATTACCCCATGAAACATAACAAGATGTTTTTGTTTATATATTTGTTTAGTTCATGAATATGAAACGTATTTGAAATAGCACTCACACAACTAAGAGACCGAATATATCTTTATCGCTCAATATGCTGTAGCAATCGGGTGAATCACTACATGAAGAGGTATGGACTAAAATCAGCCTTGCAATACTTCAAGAAATAGTAGAGTGCAAAGTTTAAAAAATGTAGTATACCATTTTATCCAACTTGACAGTGAAATGCAGGGTTTTTTATATTATAAAGCATATTGTTGTATTTGACCTCAACAATTTATACTCCTCAACACACCAGTCTGTTCTCAATAGTTAATGAGAGGTGACTGTCTGAAGGCATGTATTACTTGACAATAAATCTGTATCCCATTTATTTGAATTTTCTGTGTTATTGTTTCTATTGTCAAAATGCCTGCAAGAGAGCACTTGCACACCTGACGATTTGACAATGGGACAGCCCTAAGCCCTCACAGGCTTGGCGAGAATGTGCTTCGAAGTCAGTGAGTCTGTGTGTTTTTCAATTTGACGATTGAGTCAAAGTCTTTTATTGTCAAATGCACAAAATAACAGTGTAATTCTGAGCAATGAAATACTACTATGGAGAGAACTAAACAATATATAGAATCAAAAGTTAAACTAACAGAATATATACATAACAGTATAACGTTGCAGCACATAAACACTGGACAATATGAAGGTATTTAAATATTATAAATATATTCTTGCAGTAGTGCCTATTAATGGTACCTGTGTATGTGCTAGTGTGTATTGACTGTGCATAGAACGTCATCAGAGCATTAATGTGATCTATATGATCATAGATCAATGTTGCTTGTTGAGAAGTCTTATGGCCTGGGGAAAAAACCTGTCCGTGAGTCTAGAAGTGCGTGCCCTGATGCTACGGTAATGTCTAATTGAACAACAGTAGTGTGAACAGACCATAGCGTGGGTAGCTTTCGTCTTTCATGATGTTCTGTGCTATCTTAAGGCATCTTGTGTGGTAGATTCCTTGCACAGAGGGAAGATGCGCTCCACTTACTTTACCACCCTCTGCAGGGCCTGATCAGCAGTGGAGCCGCCAGAGAGGATGCTCTCAATGGTGCACCTGTAGAAGTTGGTGAGAGTTCTTACAGACATGCCCAACTTCTTGAAGGTGTTTAGGAAGTACAAGCATTTTAGGGCTGTTTTTACTGAGGTTTCTACTTGCCTGGACCAGTTGAGGTCATATTTGATAAACACACAGAGGAACTTATAGAACCTCTTCACTTTAGCTCTATCAATGTGTATGGGTGTCTAACCCCTTCCTGAAGTCCACCATCATCTCTGTAGTCTTGCAAACTTTTAGAGCAAGGTTCTTGTCCTGGTACCATGTAGTTGGTGATGAGACCCAAAATGGCGGTGTCGTCCACAAACTTAAGGATGACATTGGTGCTGTGAGTGGCCACAGGAAGTACAGAATGGGACTGAGTACGCACCCCTGTGGGGCTCAGAGAGGAAATGAGGTTGCCCATTCTCACCACCTGGGGTCTGCTTGTCAGGAAGTCTAGGATCCACTTGCAAAGGGAGCAATTGAGACCCAGGGTCCTGAGATTAACAACAAGCTTAGTGGGAAGAATAGTGTTGAATGCTGAGCTGCTTTCTTTTTCCAGGTGGGAGTGGGCATTGTGTGTAGTCAGGGCAATGGCATTGTCCGTAGATCTTTTGGGCTGGTATGCGAATTGAAAGGGGTGTGCACTTTATGATGATGGCACTTTATGATGATTGAGGTCAGTGTTACAGGCGGTAGTCATTCAGGCAGGTTTATTGGTACAGGGAAGCAGGTAGGGACTGCAGATAGAGTCAGGGAGAGGTTGAATATGAAGGTGAAAACCTTTGCTAGCTGGTCAGCACACCACCTGAGGACACGGTCTGGAATGCCATCTGGCCCCAGTGACTTCCGTGGGTCTCTTTTTGTAGAGCTTTTCTCGTGTCGGCCGTGGCAAGATCAAGAGAGCAGTCACCTGGTTCCGCAGCAAGCCTTCCAAAAGGAATGGTTTTGGTCGCCTCAAGCCTTGCCAAAAAGGTGTTAAGCTCGTCGGGGAGAGAGTCGGCAGACTGAGTGTCATTGCTGTTTCTCTCTTTATAGTCCACACCACATGCATTGGGGGTCGAAGCTGTGGTAGTTAGACTCAAACGTATCCCTGTAGTCTATTTTTGCATCTCTGATGGCCTGCCCTAGGTCATATCTGCACCTTCTCAAATCCTCCAGGTCCCCGTAACTATAAGCAGATGACGTTCACAGAGCTTAGTGCGGACATTATCATTAACACTAGCAGCGCCAAGCCATTGTTACCCCTAAAGTGCCGTCGGGGCAACATTTGCCCATTAGTCCACAGGCAGGGACGTATTTACTGACACAAATTGTTGCTAGATGGCGCTTGTACAGATCCAAAGTCAAGCACAAACGTTTGAGTGTCTGTATTATCTTGTGTCAAAGTGTTTTGATTCAGAGTTGCTCTGTTTTTGAGATAAGGGTGTAATGATTGTAGTAACTACAATGTGTAAAGACACCGGCCTTATTATTATTAATGGTGGAAATATTGGTGGAGTAATGTAAATAGCAAGGAAGAAAATATAAAATCTAAAGGACTTTGCCAACTGTAATTTCACAATAAATCGACCTGCTCACAAAACCCAAATATCACTGTATAAAACAAGTGACATTTAAAAGAACATAGTGAAAACATCATATATGTTCCACCAATTGGACACAAACATAAAAAACAGGGAACAAAAGTAGCAAAGAAAACATGCATAATATAACCTATTGAATATGTTATACTTTATAGCCAAACCTTTATCATCTCCCTACTACACAATAGGCTGGACAGTTCAAAAACTTTGAAGCCGTTTTTCTCTGTTTCACTCATCCGAAACTAGTTTGAGATGATGGGTCACATGACCAAGGAGCTATTGAAATAACAATGTTTGAAACATTCATGTAAAATCACCTGATATGAAAATGCGCAATCTAATTGGTGTGTGTAATTAGTGAATACTCTAATAGGTTAGTCTTGGCAATTGTTTGAGCTAGTAATGAATGCACTCTTCCCCCCTTCTCAAGACCGCATCGCGAATCAATAAATTTGATCTCAAGTCAAGTCGCTAACATGTCTGGCAAAGCTCACAATTTTTTGTTCCCTGAACATT
Organism: Novumbra hubbsi; assembly: GCA_016801125.1. Classification (NCBI taxonomy): domain Eukaryota; kingdom Metazoa; phylum Chordata; class Actinopteri; order Esociformes; family Umbridae; genus Novumbra; species Novumbra hubbsi. Next base: position 14,379 of record JACXGK010009038.1, read on the forward strand.
GAACGCTGACTTTATATCTCCTTTTCGCAAACGCATTACAATATTGTCCGCTAACCGCTGACCAGCCGGACTACCGGTAGCGGTAAAAAGGGTTGTGCGTCTATCGTGTATTTTGATGAAACATCCGCGGCTACCCAGAATTTAATGCCAAATATGTCCGGTTTATTGGTCATGAATTGCGTAAAGTGACACCGCGCCTTGGTAGGGGAAAGTTGTTAATCTACAGTTATGTTCTCACCGGGCGTGTAAGAAGCAGTACTGTTTTTCAAACTTAGCGATTACCTCCTATATCATTGCAAATGTATCAGTCACAACACGGGCAGTCCTTGAGGTCTTGTCATCAAAGTGCAGATAGAGCATTATATCTCTGATTTTTTCTGAATATTAATAATAAGAATCTGAAATTGTGTGAATAAATATAAAACATATGTTGACATGTAGTTGTTTTTATTGAGAAACACATAGTATACTACAAAAGGTAGGCATTTTTACATCACATCTGGATATCCCCAGGGGTTCACAACAGCTATAAATTGTTTATTGTATGCAAATATAACATAATAATCCAAAAATCTAATTTTCTGAATTATTTCTTTAAAAAACTGGAATATCATGCAGAATTGTGTATTTGGGGTCCCTGTGGAGAGAGCAGACCAATTCAATTTATTCAATGTTTCTATTTTAAAGGGAGGCTCTTCCGAGTCGAACGCTTTGTAGAAATCCCAAAATACCATGAAACCCTGTTCTACAAATCTATGACTGTAATAAATAAAGTATTGTACTCATTATATGTTATTATGAATAGATCTTCCCTCAATACAACCAATATTGAGTTTCTTTTTTTTTATCTGGGGCAGGCCTTTCTTCAATCTAGCTGCAATAATTCCGGAAAATAATTTGTAATCAGTATTAAGTAATGTAATAGGCCTTAGATTATTTAACAATCTCTATTCGTGCCATGCTTGGGAATAAGTATTATCATCTCGGGTATGAAGTCTCTAATTTGTTGTAGAAAGTTGGAGGAATCTCTTTGCGAATATACAGATTGTGCAAAGATTACTGTAGATTACTGTAGAACATAACAACTTCCTTTTGAAGCAAAGAGAGAGTTTCCTGCTCATGGATTGTAACAGGTTGTCTTTTGAGGTGAGCCAAACTTTCTGTCCCGGACAGTAGTGCGGAGCAGGGGCTCCGGCGACGATCGGCAAATACCTGATTGCGTTCCACCGAACGGAGCAGCGTGGAGCGGGTGTTCCTCCAGATTGTTCAGCAGCAACGGAGGTGGGACTGTACAGAGGGAACAGCAATCTCAACCTTTTGAGTGGGAAACAGAGGAGGTAAGTAACCCAAGGAACACTCAAAAAGAGACATACTAGTAGTGGAGCTGGGTTGAGAGTTATGGGCATACTTAATCCAAGGCAGATGAAAATGAATTCTGGGCCATCACACAGCGGAGAGAAGCTTCCATGTCTTGATTGGCCCGCTCCGTCTGACCTTTAGTCTGAGGGTGATAACCGGAAAACAAACACACTAAAGCTCCTAGGGCACGACAAAAAGCTTTCCATACCTAACGAGATAGGCACGGGTGTCCATGTTCATTGTGAAATGCCTCTTCACCACAGACAGGGTGCAGCCGAGTCCCAGATGACAGGCGGATGCATGGGCCCACTGCAGCACTTGTGAGCAGACAGGGTCACAAACTGGCAGGAGAGTGCATCCGGATTCGGGACCCATGGTGGTAGGTGAGGGTGAAATTGAACCTGCCAAAATACAAGGCCCCTTGAACTTGCCGAGAGTTTAAGTGTTTCTCTTATTGGATGTAGGCCAAGGTCTTGTGGTTCGTTCAAACAACAAACGGATGTTTGGCCCCCTCCAGCCAGTGCCTCCATTCTTCTGTCCGAAGCATTCAACTCTACTATAAACTGCAGAGAGCGGCCAGGGTCAGGATGGGGGCAGAAGTAAAATGGCGCTTCAGATCCAGAAAACGTCCTCCGCCGCAGGGGTCCAGAGAAATGGAACAGAGGCAGAGGTGAGGGTCTGTCCTCACCTGCCTGCTCTTGAGGATGTAACCCAGGAACGACACAGACTTGCCATGAAACTCAACATTTTCAGCCTTGACGTACAATTTGTTGTCCATTAGTGTTGTAGCAGCTTATTTTTATTTGATGGTAACAAAGAAACAACGTTTCCCTTTGAAATAGCCACTGTTCAAGTCGGAGAGGGGTTAATGACTCACAATCCGAAATAATGCGAAGATCCAGAGTTAGAAGTCAAAACAAAATGGCATTTATTATGCTTAAACATTCAACAAAGGTATTCACCATCGCTATCAAATAGAAAAAATATACAAATCACAATTACTTACTTTAGTATGCAATAGTATGTGCTTTTTCATTTCTATTCTGTTTGAGTTTCTGTTTGTGGTTGTTTGGGGTCAAAAAACTGTTCTGCTACACCGTCTAACCAGGATTCTCTTACCCAGGTGTCGCAAATTTTCCTAACTATATAGGCACCTCCTGTGGCTGACGTAGAATTCACCCTAAACCGGAAAACATACATTAACTTTCTGATTCACAAACTATTGCGTACTAATCCAAGCAATAATCTATGTTCTCTCTATACATTCTAATCTTTCTCAGGGCGAATCAATATAAAGTTAAGTATGGCTACAACAAGTAGCCTCTGTAACACCTGCCGGATAGGCTGGACATGGTCCTCTGGGTTCCAGGAGAAGATGAGGATATCACCAAGGTACACAAACATTGATCTGTGTAGGGGAATTTTGTTGTTTCACATATCCACATAATGAATTCACTAAGGAATCAATTTAGTAACCATAGTACTATAGAAGTAACATTTTAATAATCAATAAGCTGTCAATATACTCATAAGCAATGAATATATTGAACTACATGTATTGATAAATAATGCTAATCAATATCTATTCACATAGTCATGCACTGCACTGGACTCCAGAAGAAGGTCTATAGCACAGTCATAGAGTTGGTGGGGCAGCAGAGAAAGTGCACCTCATTTACTCAGTAAAATGCAAATGTCACTTATTTGAAATGCGTTTTTCTGCTGTTTTTTATTGTTATTAGAAAAAGGGATAACAACAAAAAAATCCTAAAAAACACATTTCAAATATTGTTTTTTTTTTTATTGATTGATTGATTTTTACCTAGTGAAATAAGTATTGGATCCCCTATCAATCAGCAAGATTTCTCGCTCCCAGGTGTCTTTCATACAGGAAACAAGCTGAGCTTAGGAGCACTCTCTGAAATGGATGGAGTCCTGTTTAATTTGCGGCCACAGTCTTTGCCTTGCTTCCCCATCCTTTCGGGTAGCATCTCCACAAGGCAGACCCCTTTCTCACTGCACACCAGGGATTCTTTGGAGTGACGCCATAGTTCTTCTTTCACAAGCCTCCAGACAAAAAGGACAACTGTGTGTCTATACTTGTTGTCTTCTTTACGGCCGACTCTGTGCTTAATGTCGATAACTTCTTCAAGGTGTTGTTCTTCCATGTTGCGGGCGATTGCCTTAAAAAGCTGTACGCCGACTGCTCTGACATTTTTGCCCTTTCTTTCCATTAGACCTTTTAGTTTTAAACACCATCTCATATCTCCCCTGTTCTCCGATTTTCTCTGTAAGCTCTTTCTTTGCTTTACAAAGATGTTTATGGCACTTCTCCAGCTTGCTAAGTTTCCTCTTACATTCCTTTACTTCTTCAGCATTAAACTGCACAGCTTTTGTTAAGCTAGCAATCATGCTGCTACTCTGTTTAGCTTGTTCTCATAGTTGCACTAATTGTTCATTAAAGTTTTATCCAAGTTTTTTTAATAGCTTCTAGAATTATTGCCCCGGTCCTTAAATATCAATTTAGCCGGTTTGAGCATACTTTCTTAACCTTTCTTAAAAATGTTATTGCGTAATCTCTTGCTTATCTTTTCTGTTTTAACATGTGTGGAGTGCCTTAGTAAGCGCATATTTGATATTTGGGACAAATTTGCCTTCATCTCTGTTGCGGGTGGCTGTTCAGCACGCCATCTTGCCGGAAGTGCTCTAGCAAAAAGTGGCAGTTAAGTCGAGAGTTCACGCAAGGGTCCCACATGCACTAACAATTTTATGATACAGTTAAAAACAATTGTAAAAAAAAAAAAAAAACGTTGTAGCTTTGAGATGAGGTACAGGAACACATCACACTTGTTTGTAGATCTCTTCCTCATATGGATGGGGAACTACTAAAAAATAGTAGTTGATGTAGTGATAAAATCTGCCGAAATCACCTAAATTAAAAATAGCTAATTTTAGGGGTGTAAGGCAAGGAAGATCAGACAACACACTAGGGGATTTCGAGGTACATGTTATCCAGATAGGAAGCTATGATAAACATTAATGTAAAGTTGTTAATAGAGTTGTAATAATACAAATATTTATAAAATAAAAAACAAAAGTAGTCAGCTATTAACGAACAGTTGTACAGAATGATACATTCAGGAAAAATCTGGGAAAATGGAAATTGATACTCTAATGGGTGAACTCTGGACAGTTAATTTACCAACATGCATATGCTTTCAGAGGTACATTGCAAAATGTATCTCTTTTCTGTTTCTAAATAATAATTTAGAGGGCTATTTTTGGGCTATGTATTTTTATTCTGTTATCTGTATAAACAAATAATAAAAAATAAAAAAAATTATAGTAAATGTTTTTCATTTTTTTAACTGGATGTTAATACAAAAAAAGAAATCTCTAAACAATGAGTTCTGCCGATTGTACTTTTACGACGGTCCCTTAGTCTCAACCACGTCTGTATGTATTATCGTTGCCGTCTTTGTAACGTTTTTGTGAGAGCTATTGACGGATATCAAATATAAAACCAAATACCGCGGTTACCTGCCGCATACACATATGGGCATCTAAAGATATTTGCACAAAGTTATTTTTTTATTATTAGCAACGCCTGAATAATTATTTCAAAACAATTGAAAACTTACCATGGGGCCCCTGTGCCCATTCACCTTAATAAAGTACAGGAGGCTTTAATCAGTGAAAATAAAATACTCACAATTCATTACACATGCAAATAATGAAATACATGTATTTTCTACATTTACGTAGACAAATTGGTGTAATTTCAACCGAGAATGTGTATACAGACAACACGTCAACCCCAATATATTTTACATAGCTTAATAAGCTTTCCTTTATACTCATATCAAGGAATAGTTATGGTTGCTAGGTATGGAAGACCATTGAGGACCGAAGTCGACGAAAAAAGCTGTTGCAAGGGGGAAGTGACGTTGTTGTGTCGTCAGTTCTGTGTTGATGTTTTGTGGAGACTAGAGAGCTTGGAGGACGGGAAGAGAGAGATGGTTTGGTTTTGTTCACATATCCACAGAAAACAAAGCCAATAACAGATTGTATCAAGATATTTTGTCACCTAAGTGTTTAAGGTCGAATACTAAAAAAAACGGACCGCGAAAAGGGCGAAGTAGGCGTACTACATTCTGGAAAGGAGGAATCGTCACCCCTTTGACCCCCTCCCCAACAGGCAACCATGACGATTCTTCCGAAGAAGAAGCCGAACTCGAGTGTCGGTGTTTCGGACCACTCCGATGAGACTGACAGAAGGAGTGTCTCAGACACTCATCAACATCCACACGGAGGTCGTACAGGTGCAAGACCAAGGGCCTCGCCGCCGCCATGGTCGTATCAAGCTGCTCCACCTTCGGTAAGAGAAGACAGACGGAACGAGGCTAGCTCTCGGCCACAACAGGCCTCTCCTCCTCCCGTGGGTTCAGGATCTCCTATTGGACCTGGGGATGGGAATGGGACTGGAGGAATACCTTGCGTTGCTGGGACACGCGCTGAACTGTCAAGTAGCGTAGGCTGTGGTGGAGGAATTGGAAGTTGCTGTTCCGGGCCTGGTCTTAGTAAAAGGCGGCGGCAAGCAACCTGCCCTGTTGTGGTCGGTGGTGGAACAACCGGCGTAGTTGGAGGTGGCGGCGGAGGTCCCATTGCTGATTCGGAGGAAGGTGCGGGTTATAACAGTGAAGATGAGTACGAGAATGCTTCGAGACTGCAGTCTGAAGACCCAGCGACAGTGGAGCAGGTAAAGCTTTGTACAATGTAGTTCATAAATTAATCTCATGGCCTCCAGGGTGAACACGTATGAGTTAGTGTGAAGATTTGTAATAGCTCTGATTTTGGGCATAGCGTTCTTTGTTGTTATTATTTTTTGAAAGTATATTACGTAGATAACGTCCCGAAGATTGAATGCTCCCCTCACGTGGTTGGAAAAACATTTGTGCTGCGAAAATATTTTAGAGAACTTAACAAAACTACAGTAATATCAGACAGCTTTCCTGCAATTACAATTTTATTAATATATCAAAATATGCTTGACATGCATACTCCTCCTTAGCTTTATATACCCTGTTCTGATCATTGTAAATCACATTCATTT
>JACXGK010009039.1:0-11878 GCA_016801125.1 Novumbra hubbsi
TTACAAAGGGAATAGGGTGCGGTTGAGACCCATAGTAGTAGTGCATTACAAAGGGAATAGGGATCCCTCTATAGTACACTGCTTTAGACAAGATCTCTTTGGGAAAAGTATAGGGAACAGACACCCTTTGGATCACAGCCTGGTCTGGTCAGCATGTAAAGACCGCTGGCTTTCTTTTTAGGACACTTTTGGTTACTTTGTGTTCCAACAGGCAGTTACCACACTGGGTCACATGACACACCTCAGCTGACAACAGTGTGTGTGGGCGTGTGGGAGCCAGGACACAGTCAACCAGTACACAGTCAGTCAGGACATTGTCAGTATGGAAACAGTCAGCCAGGACACAGTCAACCAGGACACAGTCAATAAAGACAGTCATTCAGGACACAGTCAGTAAAGACAGTCAGCCAGGACACAGTCAGTCAGTCAGGACATTGTCAGTATGGAAACAGTCAGCCAGGACACATTCAGTAAAGACAGTCAGCCAGGACACAGTCAGTCAGGACACAATCAGGCTGGACAATCAGGACATAAACTGTGATGACAGTCAGCCAGGACACAGTCAGCCAGGACACAGTCCGTCAAGACACAATCAGGCAGGACAATCAGGACATAAACAGTGAAGACAGTCAGCCAGGACACAGTCAGCCAGGACACAGTCAGTCAGGACACAATCAGGCTGGACAATCAGGACATAAACAGTGAAGACAGTCAGCCAGGACACAGTCAGCCAGGACACAGTCAGTCAAGACACAATCAGGCAGGACACAATCAGGACAGACAATCAGGACCTGGTCAGTGAAGACAGTCAGCCAGGACACAGTCAGCCAAACCAACTTAATACAGAAAGAGAGAGAAAAGAAGGCAGAGAGTTAATGTGGCTCCTGACTATCTGTTGTACCGCAACCTGCCAGACCATTACCCAGAAGGCTGTGGGAGGGAGGACGGGGAGCAAACACCTCCTACACAGTTACTTACCAACGTTTCCAATAACATTACAGTCTTCATGCGCTCTCCCACTCTCCGTCATGTCTGTTTCCCTCCCTCTCTCTCCTTTCTTCTCTCTCCTTCCCTCTCTCTCTCCTTTACTGTATCACAAGGAGACATCTCCTTGCTCCTGATTCATTGTATCACAAGGAGACATCTCCACGCTCCTGATTCATTGTATCACAAGGAGACATCTCCACGCTCCTGATTCATTGTATCACAGGAGACATCTCCACGCTCCTGATTCACTGTATCACAAGGAGACATCTCCACGCTCCTGATTCACTGTATCACAGGTAGACATTTATCTGCTCCATTAACTCCTCATCTTCTCCCTCAGGCTAGAAAAAATGAGGGGTGTTATAACAAAAAGACACAGAAGTGTTATAAGCTTTAATGACTGGCTGTGTGATACTGTCTGTAGACACCCCAACTTGAAACCAGCCTGAGCGTTTGACAGCTACTCTCTCATTCCTTTGCTCATAGGAAAGCCTGACTTTAATATGTGAGGTCAGGACAGTCCGTGCTAGGCCCAAATAACATAACAAACTACTATCATACCACAAGTACAAGACCCACACAGTTCTCTGCTCTGGATAAACGGCCGCTATCCTGATAACCCAACCTCATGTGGTCTATGAAGACAAAGTGTGTATGACGCCTGGGAGTTTTGAGTAACTGTTTACATGCTAAACGTGCTAAAGATGTGCTTCCTTTTTGAGCCAGGATGCTGAAGGTTCACTGCTCTCACGAAACAAGTGTGCGGAGCTACTGAGATGTTCCCAAATTTATTTGAACTCTTATTTCACAATCTGATTGATCTTATGAGTTGTAAAGGCATTTGACCAGCGCTGGTTTTTAACTTTAATACTTAATAAAAAGAAATCCATAGGACATTGTGTGTAGGTCAACAGAGTTGATAAACACAGTTATGAAGGTTACTCATTTGACAATCACAGCAACCTGAAATGCCCATGCCGTCACTCCCCAACAACAACCAGTAGAAGTTGTAGGACAACGGAAACCAGAAACGATGACTATTCAAATGATGTTATACATTAACTACAAAGAAGCTTCATTACTTCATGCAGTAACCTGGAATTTCTTCTAATGGCTAAACTAGAGAGGTACCTGGAAAGCCTGACATCGCGACATGCTAAGTTTACGGGCCCTGCCAAGCAGAACAACGGGGACATTCAGGTGATCATTGAATAACTGTCTGACTCTGCAAGAATGACAAAGAGAAGCAGTTGTGGGCCGTGTAGGTTCACGTCCACAGAGAATAAAGCCTGTCAACACTGTTTATCATTGATCTAGACGGATGGGCTGAGGATGCCTGTGTGTGTCTGTGTGTGTGTCTGTGTGTGCATGTGTGTGTGTGTGAGTCTGTGTGTGTGTGAGTCTGTGTGTGTGTGAGTCTGTGTGTGTGTGTGTGAGTCTGTGTGTGTGTCTGTGTGTGAGTCTTTGTGTGTGCATGTGTGTCTGTGTGTGCACATGTAAGTGTGTGTTGGTGTGTGTGTGTCTGTGTTAGTGTGAGGAGGTTTTACGGTAGTTGGCGAGATGTCTATTAAATCGTTAGAAATCCCAGGATATTATGGTTTGAGTGGGGGTTTAGGGGACTGAGGTTAGGTTTAGGAGGGGGTTTAGGGGACTGAGGTTAGGTTTAGGAGGGGGTTTAGGGGACCGAGGTTAGGTTTAGGAGGGGGTTTAGGGGACTGAGGTTAGGTTTAGGAGGGGGTTTACGGGGGGCTACAGTTAGGTTTAGGTGGGGGTTTATGGGCTGAGAGTCGGTTTAGGTGGGGGTTTATGGGGCTGAGGTTAGGTTACTGTGAAGAAAATAATCTTAATGGGAATACACTTGGGCCCTAAAACTTTCCACAACAGTATAGTAATACACATGTGGGTGATCCAGGTCTATGTACACATGTACTACTATACTACTACTATACTTGTAAGGTTCAGATGTCTTCACTATAATAATAAACCAAGGCAAATCATGACTAGTGAGGACATTTTGACGCCCTCACTTACATAAATTGCTTTTATGGGCTTGGAGTTCAGTTAAAGGTTTTAATGAGACAATACTGCTTCAACATGTTCCTTCCTGTCTGTGACATCACACACCAACCTCTCAGCAGCCAATGGAAACACACCGTCTCAACCTTGTTTATATGTCCTCCTGTGACAGCAATGCTATAACCATGGCAACCCTTCTATCCCCTCTGGTAAACAACCAACCAATACAACCGAATCCCTTTCACTGTAATCACTCAGGGCCGGCATAGAAACACATGCTGAGAAGGGACATTTTGTTTACTCATTATCTTAGATTAAACAGAGAACCACACATGAAACCTCAACGTTTCTGTACATCTATCTGAACACCTGTCTATCAACCTGTCTGTCTATCTGTCTGTCAATCTGAATGTCTAGCTGTCTTTTTGAATTACTATTTGTTCGACAGACTATATGACTGTCTATCTACTGACATCGGAATACCTGTCTGTCTTCATGTCTGGTTCTAACGGAGCTGTACATTTAACTGATGTCTGTACAGACTTGTAGCGTTCTTGGTAAAGGCACTCACTTACACATACAGGCATTGAGGCTGAGGCAGTACATTCCTGGCTTTGATAGTTGCTGAAGGTTCCCTGAATAGTTGTTTTATTGGACAAGTGGATCCCACATCTCATCTCACGTTGTATTATGCCACTAAACATCATCTGCAAAGTGTTTTCAATTAAGCTAAATGGCTCTGCTAGCGAAACCATATGAATGTAGAGAAAACACTTATTTGGTAATATTTTATAATAATGACATTTAAATGCACCAGAACAACATTTATGTAATGGAAGAATATGAGCAAAGATGTGTGAGACAGTTAAGAGAACAGAAGAATATTGTTCATTGCAATAAAATCTAAATTAAATACTTAAATGTCATCACGATTCGGGTTTGTACTGTATAGATTTTACTAAAAACTTTCCGTTCCAAGAACGTAATTGTAAATTATGAAAAGGCCTATTATTACCACCAGCTAGGGCAGGGGAGGGCAAACGTTTTGGCTCGGGGGCCACAACAGGATTTAGAAATTAACTGGAGGGCCACATTTGTTTTTGTAATTTGTTAATCATAAATGATTTGGAGGCCTGAAAAGGGCAAAAGTTAAAACATACAGTACATGTGTACAGCAGATCCCATATAATGTGTAAATAGTTAACATTCCGACTCAGATGTATAAGAATGGGCTGGTGAGTTGTTTTTCGATTCCCCTCAAAACCATTTCATTACCTTCCGCGGGCCGGATGGAACAGCCTGGCGGGCCACATTTGGCCCTCGGGCCGTAGTTTGCCCACCCCTGAGCTAAATGTAATAAACGTCTCAGAACAACTCTAATGAGTTTCACTGTCTGTCAACCAGGTATCATTAGGTCAAGGTCTTCGTGGGATCACGAAATGTGTATCTGCCTAAATGTATACGTGACATTTTTATTTGAGTAGGCCAACATAACATTGTCTATCTGGGTGATTTGCTAAATATTGGATGCTCACAACATAACGAGGAGCTGTAAGAAAGGGTTATAAAGTCATTATGAAGAATCGACACATCAAATAGGCCCATCATTAATTAACAAGGAACACAAAATCCGCTCGCAAGCGGGTGCAGAGACAGGTCAGTAGCGGTAAGAAATTAAATCTAATCCTGATCCTCAGATGAGTGACTTGCCTGTCAAGTTAGTATCTCTGACTATTTGTGATACTACCGGTCATAATCATTCAGTCAGATTCAGACTTATCCAAAGGCTTCCACACTTGAACCAATACAGAAGGCACGGCAGTTGGAGTATTCAAACTGTAACCAAATTACGTGGTAAGTGCATCATTACATTCAAATACTCAGATAGCACAGTCCTAGTTAACTAGTAATACAACAAGGTGTTCAGATACCACAGTCCTAGTTAACTAGTAATACAACAAGGTGTTCAGATACCACAGTCCTGGTTAACTAGTAATACAACAAGGTGTTCAGATACCACAGTCCTGGTTAACTAGTAATACAACAAGGTGTTCAGATACCACAGTCCTGGTTAACTAGTAATACAACAAGGTGTTCAGATACCACAGTCCTAGTTAACTAGTAATACAACAAGGTGTTCAGATACCACAGTCCTGGTTAACTAGTAATACAACAAGGTGTTCAGATACCACAGTCCTGGTTAACTAGCAATACAACAAGGTGTTCAGATACCACAGTCCTGGTTAACTAGTAATACAACAAGGTGTTCAGATACCACAGTCCTAGTTAACTAGTAATACAACAAGGTGTTCAGATAGCACAGGTGGACAAACAGGTCTCAGGTCAAACTGCCTGCCAGATATACCTGTCCTGTAATAAGAAACCCAGATGTAGTTAAAAAGCCTCAGTATCAGACTTTGCCCTTCAGCCAAGCCTGAGGCTGGCACTCCTCCGGTCTGTACGTACGACATCCGCCTGATGACGCAGAGCCTAAAGGGGGACAGGGAATCTCTCCACATCTCCAGGGGCACCCCTGAAACGCCTGGTCTATTTCAGAACGTTGGTCTGGACACAGCCCTAAGTACCAACTGTCTCACCATACACCACCTTTCTGTTTACACAGGGAAAGATGCCTTTTTACTGTGAGGTCTGTGTGTGTGTGTGTGTAATAGGTTTTATCAGGGTAGTTTAAAGGGCGGTTCCCATTGGAACAGGATGTAAGGGACTTCCTCTGGAGATAGCAACTACCAAAAAACCCTCAATTCCCTCTCATTTCATGATGCCTCTCTTTTGCTGTTTTAAATTGACATAAAGTACACCACACTAAGGTCCATGTTTTAGAACCCTACCCGACCAGAACCCTGGAAATGGTCCAGTCTCTGATCATGACAGGCCACATGACAGAAGACTTCATGCTTTGACATGGTGTTTCTCTCTCCTATGTTAGTTTATCTGTCTGGTTGGACTGGTTTCTTTCTCCTCTCGGTAGGTTCTCTCTCTTGGCCTGTCTCTCTCCCTGTCTCTCTCAATCCTCCGTCTCCTCTCTCCCTGTCTCTCTCAACCCTCCGTCTCCTCTCTCCCTGTCTCTTTGCCCTTTTTCTGTGTCTATGTGATTATCTACACAATAGTTTGTGGGGTGTGTGTCTGTGTGATCATGGCACCAGCTTAAACGTGCCCCTGTGTGATAGCAGAAGCAGGCAGGCCAGCCTATCAGGTCCGGCTGAGACAAAAGACAGGCCTGTCAATCACAGCCTCCATTAACAAAGACACACAGCACAAAGACTGTGGCAGTCTCACAAATGGCCCCCTATTCCCAAAAGGGTGCACTCCTTTTGATCAAGGCTAATAGGAAACAGGGTCCCTTGTCGAATAGAGTAGGGGTGCTATGTGGAACGAGTGCTCTGGTAGCCCAGCCTGTCTAGTCCCTAGATGAGGGCTGAGGGGGCAGTGAACACGGCCCTGTTGTTTACTTAGACTCAGCGTTTCTTGTCCCTGGCTGTGGATAAGGGCACAGTTTGCACTAGTCTCTGTGGGGAACTTTGGTGTCCTCTACTGAGAATTAAATGAAACGTTGTAATCTAAGCCCTGATAACCGGAGGGTTACTTTCACCTTCCGCCTAAAAGCTACTGAGGAAATATCGGTTGTGATCTAAAAGCCTCGGACTGAATGACCGAAGTAATCACAGCAGCCCGTGAATATTCCCACGCATGCCTACAAGGAAACAGTTCATGTAGCCTAGTTATTTTGCTTTGAAGTGTTTTATTTACTTGTACTTATATATGTATTTATTCATTTTGAATATGAATTAGTAATGCAATGACTTGCCTGATACATAATATTTCATTTATTTTCTGATTTACAATCGCCTTCGGTCAATGCCACAGAAAATAGTTATTGAATAGACTACCTGTGAAATCAAAATAACTTAGCTGACCAGCCGTTTATCCCCCTTCACTAAATGTGAAAGAAGACCTCCTTTTGCGTAGGAAGGCTGATTAATGAAGGCGCACATACTACATTTTCTCTCCCAGCGTTGCACCTGGCATTCGCAGATTTGTTTTTCTTGTTTCATTTGTTAGTCTAGAACTACAGAAATGCCTACCTCTGGTGGACTTAAATCGAACGTATTGGCTATTTTCCCGTAGAGTTCTTTGACGTTTGTAAATCCCTCGATCCTTCCCGTGGGACTGCCGTGGGCTAGCTGCGTGTGGAACACTAGTTTGGGCCGCAGGTTGGCAGGTGGAGGCGGGAGTCCCGCTCCTTTCGCCGTCGATTTAACAGAACTTCCACCTGCGTGTCCACCGACCTCTTCATTCTCCACCAGGTTCGAGCTTTCCCTGGACTTGTTTTTCTTTTTTCTTATTCCCAAAGGCATTGTAATGTTGCGTCAAAAGAAATCAGTTTGTCGGTTGATACGTTGATCTATCCGTCCGGCTAGAACATCGGAGTGGTTTTGCTAACCTACCTGTCGCACAAATCCTACCTCCTTCCGTCTTTACCTAGAAACCCTGCCCGCACGCAGCTGACTCCCTTTTCCAGGTTCGACTTTGTTCTTCGACAGTGTGACTCGTCAGCCCAACCCCGCAGTAGCAAATGAAACGCTGGTAGTTTTCAACAGGTAGGTGGTGAACGTGCAGTTTCGCCCTCGTTCCCAGGCTAGTGTAGATTATTACGCTCTGGCTAGCGGCTACTGGCTGGTCCTAGGTGAACAATAGCGTGTCTGTTTAAATGCTGTGCGGGAACGCAGGCGCAATGGTGGTAGGAGTCCTCGGGATGTACGGAAAATATGCGCCAAATTCAGAACATTACACCTGTCGTTGACTCAGGTAGCTGTCCGAGTTTTGACTCAAAATAACATATTCCATACAAATCTGCCAACACATTTTGTTATTTATAAGCCGACTTACAACTGTTACCGCTGCGTGTGTATGATAAGCGCATTTATTTAAAGGTTTAGTGAATAAAATGTCACGTTCTTAAATACTGTTTACTTGTGATCCACCTGCGAAGAAAATGTTTCTGCTATAATATTTTAAATATCGAATAGATACTTATATTAAATAATATAACAAACAACCAAACAAATGTAACAAGCGAAAGTAAATAAAAATGTTTTCGTTATAAAAATGTTATCATACACTGCCAACAAAATCTGGGAAACAATGAATTCCCATATCGGGTTTCGATGAACAAAATATATTTAAGATCTAAATCTTAAACTGTACATTGTGTAATTCGTTGAGAACAAAATGACGTAACAACGGTCAATGGAAACCGAAATCCCCAACCGATTGACGACTGGAATCAAACCGAAAATCAAAACAATCAAAACAATCGGAAATACAAGCTGTTCCAACATGCGTGAATTTTCATCACCGCAACTCATAATGTGATTCAGTAGTGTGTATGGCCCTCACGTACCTGTATGCACTCCTGACAACGTCTGGACATGCTCCTGATGAGATGGCGGTTGGTGTCCTGGGGGATCTCCTCCCAGACCTGGATCAGGGCATCAGTGAGCTCCACAGAAGGCTGGGCCTAACACCAGGAGGAACCCAGGGTCCATTGCATCAGCATAAGGTCTGCCAATGGGTCTGAGGATTTCATCCCGTACCCAACAGTCAGGTTAGCGTTAGATAGCACGTGGAGGTCTGTGTGATTCTGGTGTTCTCTGGCAAGGTCCCACTAGAGGACATCAGGTCCTCATGCCTCCCCATGGAGTCTGTTTCTGACAGTTCAGTCAGTAGCCTGCTGGAGGTTATTTTGTGGGTCTCTTGACAGTGCTCCTCCTGGTCTTCCTCACACAACGGAGCAGATACTGGTCCTGCTGCTGTGTTGATGCCCTTCGGCCCTGTCCTCATGTGAAGGCCTGTCTCCCGGTATCTCCTCAATGAGATTGTACTGGGAGACACAGCAAACCTACTTGTGATGGCACATGTGGATCTGCCATCCTGGAGGACTGGACCACCTTCGCAACCTCAATAGGCTGCAGATACCGCCTCATGCTACCAGTAGTGACAAGGACACTAGCAAAACTAGAAAACAGTCAGTCAGGACTGTAATTGTATTCTAATGGTGCCATCTGCTTATTGGTCAGTTATCCTTTGGGGTCACCATACACTGACACCATGTGCCCATGACATCATACATGTTGATGTAATTACATGTGAATGAGTGTTTATTGTTATTTATCCATTGAGCCAATAGACTGGAGTTGGTATTAATACACCTCGTAACTGTGAGGTGAGCACAGCGACAAATAGATGCAGCTGTCGGGACCCCGTCCATAATCGGCTGAAGGAGATCCGCCCGAGGAAGCCTCCCTGAAGTCTCTACTTAAATACTGTTGGCGGCACTCTGCAGGAAACGAGCTGTGCTATCAGGGGAGCGCAATCAACCTGCCCCGGTCACAGGAGGAGTGGTCTCCTGTTGGGAGGCTGGGAGGGGGGCGGCGGCTGAGTCATGTGGCGCCCCCTGCTGGAAGAGTGAAGGGTTGCCCCAGTCCTAATTTACAATGTTGTGTTGGTAACATCCAGTCATTGTTAAAGCAGCTGTGGACATGCACACAACACACACTCAGAAACACACGTGTACTGGCTATATTCACTACACACAACACACACTCAGAAACACACGTGTACTGGCTATATTCACTACACACAACACACACTCAGAAACACACGTGTACTGGCTATAATCACTACACACAACCCACATTCAGAAACACATGTGTACTGGCTATATTCACTACACACAACACACACTCAGAAACACACGTGTACTGGCTATATTCACTACACACAACACACTCAGAAACACACGTGTACTGGCTATATTCACTACACACAACCCACACTCAGAAACACATGTGTACTGGCTATATTCACTACACACAACACACGCTGGCTATATTTACTTCACTCATTACATTTCCATATTGGGTTGTGTTGCCACTTGAAAAAATCTACTTAAGGGCCTTTCAAAAAAATATCATACCATAGTTTTGTTACGCCCTGATGGGTTTCACCTGTTCCCTTGTCTCCGCCCCCCCCCACCAGGTGTTGTCTAGTTCCAATTACCCTCAGTATATTTAATCCCTGTGTCCCCAGCTGGCAGTGCCAGATCGTCTTGTCCAGTACAGCGTATCCAGCGTTTCATAGTCCTTGTTTCCTAGCCCAGTACCTTGCTTGTCTCTTAAGTTCCCGTTACCGACCTTCGCCTGCCCACCGACCACGTCTCTGCCCGTCGTCTGACACACACCCGCTAGCCCCGTTACCGACCTTCGCCTGCCCACGACCACATCTCTGCCTATCGTCTGTGACACACCCACTAGCCCCGTTGCCGACCCACGCCTGTGTTTGACCACGAACATTCTGTGTACACACACAACGCACTTACCTGGATCCTGTCTGCCTTTGGGTCCCACCGTCATAATCCTGATAAGTTTCTGATGAAAAGATGTTCAGTACTTCGTTGGTTGCGATCTTGGCTCAGGAAACACAATGTGGATCACAGCCCAATCAAAGCCATTTACCTCAGCCTCGTTTTGGGTGGATATTGACCAGTCCTGTACATGTACATATCATACATTATAATCCTTTGGGTCCTGAATGCTGATTGGTTGAATGATGGGTCACATCATAAATATCCTCCAGTTAAGACAGAAGATCACTGGTTATTGTTCAAATTACCTTAGTAACCAGTTTATAATTGCAATAATGCATTTCATTGGCTAAATGATCAGTGTACAGTATACCTGTACATTGTGTCTAAGAACAGCACACAGACGTTGTACCTGGGCCAGATACCACCTCACTGGACTCAAAATAATAGCAGAAGGGACCAGGATGATGGCGAAGACGGTAAGCATGAGGTTTAGAGTCGACTTGTCTACATATTAACCGGCACTTATGTCAACTTCGCAGCATGCAATGGTATTTATTTAAAAAAGAAAGAACACCAAATAGATAAAAATATACATTGCACAATTCTTTAGAAAGGTGCTTCATCTGTGAGCTGTCAGTGATGTTCTGCGTGTGTCCTGTGTGTGCGTGAGTGTTTTCACTCCCTTCAGTCTTTGTCCCTCTGTGTGTTTGTCTCTCTGTGTGTTTGTGTCTCTGTGTGTTTGTCTCTCCGTGTGTTTGTCTCTCCGTGTGTTTGTCTTTCCGTGTGTTTGTCTCTCCGTGTGTTTGTCTTTCCGTGTGTTTGTCTCTCCGTGTGTTTTAGCAGGCAGGCAAATGCCTCTTGAGGACATCCTTGGCGTTGGTGGGGAGACTCTCGGGAAAGTTCACGTCAAACTCGACCACCAGGTCCCCTCTCTGCTCAGGGTTTTTGGGGAGGGGGAGTCCTTGCCCTGCGACAGTCTGCCTCGTCCCTGGCTTGATGACATCCGTGATCTTCATGTTGCACGTCTTCCCATCGATTGTAGAGACGGTCACCGAGCAACCACACAGTGACTGGGACCAGACGGGGAGAGAGAGAGTCAATAGAATCTCGCCTGCTTGTGCTCATCTGTGCACGCCCACCCGTCCCGCTATCCAGAGATCAGTTAGTCTGTATCTCTGCTCTCTTGATGGATAGACCTCCTTAACACATGAAATAAAAACCTGAATAATGACAACCACATTCCCATGGCATAGTCAGAAAATGGTACGCTGTTCCCATTTTAGTGCACTACTTCAGACTAGGCCAATACAGGCCCTGAGCCAAATGTAGCACACTAAATAGTTAATAGGGGCCAGTTGGGACACAGGTTTACAGACACTTTTTGGCTTTGCTCTCAGAAATAATGACACAGGACTGAGCCGAAGTCACGAAATGAGAGGAGGAGTGATTGGAGGAGATCCAACCATACCAAAAGTTTCTACACATTCG
>JACXGK010009040.1:0-15514 GCA_016801125.1 Novumbra hubbsi
CCCCCCCCCCCCCCCCCCCCCTTGTTCCAGATTAACAAGCTAATTGGACACAGGTGCCATTGGCCCTCATTCTCTCTCTTTCTCTCTCTTTAGTTCATATGTTATTCTCTCTCTCTCCCTCTGTTTCTCTGTGTGTTATTCTCTTTCCTCTAGTTGGTCCCTGTAGGCTTGTTGAGGGTTACACCAGGCCACTTCATCAGAACTCAGGACTGTAAACGGAACCAATAAAGTCATCAAACCAGGGGTAAGTTACACAATGTTCTGCCACATGATTTTAAATATGACGAGTGATGAGAAAACACACATTTCGTCTGACTTCACTTGCAATTTGTGTTCTCAAAGGTCACTCAATAAAATGTTAGGACTTTTCTGCGTGGTAAATGTTTGCTCACATTGCCAAAGCAAGTGGAAATGAATAATAATAGTAATTAAATTAGAAAAAGCTATAATAAACAAAAAAGTGAAAGCAGGAATAAAATAAACATATCTTCAATTTTAAGAAGACAATTTCAGTGTTAAATTAAAGGATTTGCACAGTAAAATAATGTAAATGTATTTTTGTAAATACTATTTAGCATTTATCATTGTCCTTACCTCTCTCACTCTCTCTCAGAAATATAACTACACCACGAGGGTTTGTGTGTGTGTGTGTGTGTGCATAAGTGTCTGTGAGCTCTTCACAATACACATCCTGTCTTTCCTACAGATGGCTCCTCCCGCGCCAGCCTTCATCTCTGCTCCTACCACCTGACACAGCTGGGACTGTACTGGGAGAACACACACGACACACACACACATTCGGCACAAAGGAGCTGTCCTGGTCTAAATGTGTCTGTGGTCTGAACGGGACAGAACGAGGGACACCTGCAGCTCATTTACACTTCATGGTCCACTGTTGAGGTTCTATGGCTGACTGACAGAAGGGAAAGCTGATATCAAGCTGCGGAACCAATGCACTGTGAGGGGTCAAAGGTTAAAATTCTGCCTGGTCATCCGGGGTCTACAGCCAGGAACTGTAATTGTTCTAGGTCATCCTAGGAAGTTCACCTTTATCCTACCACTACGTATCTATGGCTGCCCGGAATAAGTGTTCACTCTAGCGTTGTCCTGCCTCGGCAACGACGGATTGAAACGGCGCGTGTTTTTTTTGGGGGGGGATTGACAGCTAGGGGGAGTGTGGTCTGCCTTGTAACACAACACCCCGATCAATGGACTGCAACTGTCAAGGGGACGCGCGTCACCACAGAGGTATGTCTGGGCTTGTAAGTAAGAGAAGGTCAATTCGTGGTTGTTTTATTTCACCTCCGGCGCGTGCATAAGGGATGGTGTGATGGTGTGTGCGTCCTTCAGTCCAGTGATGCACTTTGACCCCGTTGATTCTGTTGGATGTCTGCACTCTACCGCTCCTTTCTCTCCCTTCCTCCCTCTCCCCCTCGCTCACTGTCTCCTCTCTCCATTCCTCTCTCTTGCTCTCTCTCTTTCTCCCCTTCTCTCTTTTCCTCGTTCTCTCCCTCCCTTTCCTTCGCTCTCCTCCTCCCTCAGTAATGTGGTTTCTGCCTGGCCAGTCACTCTTAGGCCGGTACTCCGTCAGCAAAAGCTCAGACTCCCCAACACAAACACTGGCCTGACTCAAAACACACACACTTCATTATATTCATCATCATAATCCTCCATTGGCAAAGCCCACACCAGGAGTGTCCATGTTACGTGACACTTGGTAGAAAAACAAGGGAGACCTCAAAAAGGAGGCCAAGGAAGGACGACTTTCAAACTGTTACGGCTCACTCGTTCCATGTACGCGGTTGAGTTAGAACGGCATCGACGACTACTGCAATTGGGTTTCTGTGTGATCGATTCAACCCCAAGCCACCGTGTAACATTGGACAGCGGGCAGTCAAACGGGTGAGCGCTTGTCTCTGGCTGAGCTATATCCTCTCTCGGCCAGACTGCCTGAAGGTTAGCGGTGGCACAGGTCTGTCGTAGGACACAGATACACGCGACGTCCGGAGCAGCCTTAAGCCCTGGCGCTTCAGACAACTCCCGGGTTTGTTTATTATCACTGGGATTTGGGAAGGGGGCTTTGACGGCTGACTTATGAACTCAACCATCCTATGAACAAAGGTAATAGGCCGACTTCTCCTTAAGAGAAAGGAAAGGGTTCCAATCTCCTCTTTTAACACAACTAATTATTCCCGACTTTGGTTACTGTAACCGGACTGTGGAAAAAGACGGATCTCATGGAAAAAGGGGGAGATGTAAAGCGCCCTCACCTCGTAGGCATTTCTGATGTTGAGGGGCTGGCCCGTGGACGCCACATGACCCACAATGCCTTTGTTCCACTCCAGGCGTATGCAGCTATTTGACGCCTCCTCCAGCGTGGAGCCCTCGGCCACGTCGAACAGCCTGCTCACCAGAAACTTCCTGTTGGAGCTGTCTTCGCCCACCTCGGGGTCACAACAGGAAGTGATGCGGTTAGTAACGCATGGCGATACGGAAGAAAAAGCACCTGCGAATGCTTTCAGAAGTCATCTTGAAGTAACATTTTCAACAATTCGATAGGACAGCTTGATGTCCCTGTACTTGAAAATGCCATGTTTTATTGGAGAGATAGGGATTAAAAGGTTATACAAGAGGCCCAAAAAGTCCACCTGGTATCCAGCTGTTCCAACAGTTACATAACACCCGTCTATACAAGAAAACGCATAAAAACATTTTGGATTACATTCAACTTTCAAACCCTGCCTTGTTTTAACCAAGGTTTGTTACGCTATCCCACAACGAATTCTAGAAGTGATCAAAGAAATTACAGCACATTCTGTTCACCGACCACCTTTGAAAACAATTGGCTTCAAAGCTGTCTCTCGTTAGGCAAACGTATTTGTTTGCGTTGTTAATTCATGCGAAATAGACCTGTCAATGTCTAGTCCCGACTCTTTGAACGCTTGTTGCATGTTTCCAACAACACGAGGACGAGTGCGTCTCAAGCTGGGTATAATGAGGCAGATGAATGAGAATAAATTGACCATACCACATAGTCAAATTACTGGCTGAGCCAAAATCAACTATGTTGTGCATACTTTCAACACTAACAAAGAACCCCTAACAACAGCCCAACGGATCAGGAGAACTCACCCGGAGACAGGATGTGTAAGACACAAACATATGGAGAACAGTACTCCAGCAGAACCTCAGAGTGTACACTACAAGACACAAACCACTTGTAAAACTCAACAACAGAACGACCATTTTAGAGTTCGCTATAAACAACCTTAAAGAGGCTGTAACGCATAGGGCCGTGACCCAAATTAACTGCCATCCCTACCAAGGGGTTTTCAGGGGCCCAAAAGTGTAAGGTTCTTAACAGGCCAAGTCAATTAAGCACTGATGGCAAGAAAGACCCAAAACGAACAGGAAGTGAAGATCTACAGCACCACTAAGAAAGATGCCCAGTATCTAGGGATGTCTACGGCTCACAGCCATTGATTGCATGAGAAGGATATGTGGTCAAATACTAAACAACTTCAGTGTACATCATTTTCACACTTCTAAATAAATAAATAATAAACAAACAAAACATTTTGGTACGACATAATGTGGGAACTATGTACCAAATGTGCTGTAAATTCTAAATCATAAATCCAGTATGGATTGCAATCACCAGAATTCCCAATTTAAAGCTGTCAATATGCACCTTATCCCTGTATCAAAAGAAATAGAAAATATGTCACAATATAAATCTTTTTGCACATTCTTCTTCTCTTCTCATCCAGATCTAGCAGTGCTACCTACAGAGCATTCTGGGTACTGTAGTCCATCCTAACACCACCTACCAGGAAGAGGGAGTAGCGGTCCGCAGCGATCAGCTCATTGATGTGCAGAAAGATCTTGTGGCACAGTGCAGTCACATCCAGGTGACTCGACACATCTCTAACCAGCTCCAAAAGCCTGGCACAGTGGTCCAACCCACGGGCACTGCCAACCTCGCCAATCATGCCGGCGGGGACTCCTCCCTGCTGGGTCCGGAATGGCATGGGCGTTCGGATATCGCCTCGGTCAGGTTCAGTGTCACAGAGGAAAGTAAGGGAACCCTCTGCGTCCTTGACCACGATGGGCCTCAGGGGCCTGTCAAACTCGGATGCAGAGATCTTGCGGGTGGGTGTGCCAGGTGCGGGGCTGAGGGCCGGGGAGGGGGAACGCCTGTCGTTTAGTCCCAGGGAAGGGGGCAGGGAGGAGGCTAGGGAGGGGCTGTCTGACGGCTGGCTGGGTCTCAGGGGTGGAAGGGTTTCTTTGGAGGATGACGAAGATGAGGAGGGCTGAATGGAGTGGACTCGCTCAGCGAACCAGGCATTCACCATCTCCCTGAAATACATTGTGAAGGACACTTTTAAGACGTTATAAAAATAGCCACAAGCATTGTACAACAGGGGCATTACAGAACTGCATCTGAGGCATTGGGCAGCAACACATCAACCATGCTGACCCCCAAAGCGGGGTTCCTCAAGGGTGCATGCTAAGTCCCTGTCTGTGTTCCTTGTTCGCCCATGACTGTGTGGCCACACCATCTCAAACACTGTCGTCCTTTTTGCGGACGACACAGCGTTGGTAGATGTGGTCAACAGGAAGGAGGTCAACCGTGTCATTTGGGAATATCCTCAGCGCCTGCAAGACGTCGAGCATCAGGATTTACCCCTTCAACATCAACGTGACTTAATTGGAGAGGATAGAGAGCTTTTGGACCCCAGGTGTCGGGTTCCGTGTATCTCAGTAGAAAGAACATGGGGTTTTCAGCGCCAGAGGTTGTGGGTTTGGATCCCCACGTGGAACCAGGACAGAAATGTGTGCACCCACTACTGTAAATCACTCTTGATAAGGGCGACACCTAGATCACTGAAACTAAAAGGTGAACATGTAGATCACAAATACACTTACACAGTGCTCACACCCAGACGGATGTGAAGAGAGCACGTCTTAGGAGGCTGAGAAGGGTTTACAAGAGTCCACAAGGGGTTACAAAGCTGCACCATTGAGTGCGTCTCCCTGTCCAAAGGAGAGGAAAGGCCTAAAAATAGTCAATGGCCCAAGCCACAGACAATATTCTGTACTAACGCATAAAAGGTAAGGCATGAACTACTTTCATGCCTTACTACCAATTAGACTGTCGAACAAGATTACCAAATAATAACCAAACCTGGCCAGCAGCCTTAGTTCCCCTTGTGGGAGGGCATATTTACTGTAAAGTTTACTAGACTCTGTACACACAAACACACTCACGCACTCACAAAGAGTATTGGTTGCTGCTGCTGTCTCCTATCCGTGAGCTACCAGCCGTACCTGTATTTACATAAACCTAAATAACCTCATTCCCCCGCACATCAAGAGTACTGGTTACTTCCTGTAAATGGGCACTTCCTGTAAAGATTGTTGTCACATTGCTGATCAATCATTTCTTGGAATCAAATATATTGGCATATATACTCGTCAACTTCTTAAAAATAGTTCAGAAACAGCCAACCGAAACAAAACAGTCTGGGATATCATCGACAAGAAGTTGGGAAGTAGGTATTCTTTTTGGAACAAAAAGTAAATCTGCATTTCCCGACCAAGACCTGCAAAGCTGCACGCTCACAGATGCAGCATCGATGTGGATGGGATGCAGAGCGAGGGCTTTAGAAGACGCTGGCTGTTGTTTTAAGGTGTTTAAATGCAAGCAGATTCTGCTGGAGAGATGCCCAGGCGGCATCTTTCTCCCAGGCGTTTCCATGGCATTTTGGTGCTATGTACACAGAACCTTAAATCGGATTTGTGCCTTACTTGTTGTCCACTCCGTGAAACATCATTAGTGTGAATTATGTCCATCATATTGGAATGACATTTGCAGTATCTGAGGGACCTGGTGCACCTGGCCATTATTATCAAGTAATTATCCGACACACACACTTTCATTCTTCCTCATAAAGTCCCACATTCTGTCTTGCCAGTACACCGTATTGGTACGTGACTAAAATGCATTCGGGAACATTGTTCAGCACTCAGTCCTGGGTTTAAATCAAAGCTTTTTAATTTCGTCGAAGACCTGTTTCACCTGAAAAGCCTTAGCCTGAAACCATAGAATAAACGGTTGCTGTATAAGGCATTTGCCATGAAATGTCCAAGTTGCTTAGGCTGCCTGCCATACCATAGAAATGAACTCTAGCCACACTATGAAATGAAAAGGCCGGTTGGAAGCGGAATGTTATCTCGCTGATCATAAAATATGGCAACACGTGTGGGTTATCTATGCGTGTCTTAAAGTGCGCGTCCGTTTGTGTGTGTCTTTGTGTGACCCCCCAAGTGAGAACCCAGCCCAAATGTCTTTTTAGGAGGCACTGCTAAATCAATAGCTCCTAGAGAGCATAATTTCCGACCTAAACTGCTGATTTGTGAAAACGCATTTGAAGGTGCTATTCAAATGTTTACCTACATTACGTAGTTAAGAAATAGGAAACCGGAAAGTAAAAAAATGGGGACACAACAATGTCTCTTTCTTCTGAACCAGAAATTACGCTTGACATTTTCAGGGGGCTATAAAGTACCAAATATTATACATTACATATAAAACTTAGACAATTAAATGGTACAAGATGAAAACATTATCTGACTGAAATGGAATTCACTCAAACCGGAACCGGCCCCGGCTAATTATTGCTGGACGACGGCTATGTCATAACCTATTTTTCTGTGACGAACTAAACAGTTGCGCTGCCAAACGCACCAGCCCGTATTAACAGTTCAGTCTACTACAGGTATCTAACCCCAGAATACCCCTGTGGTAAACTAATTTAAAAGACCGTCTTTATTGACTTGTGTTAGATAACAACGTAGTCTTGAAAACCGCTGCAATTTCCGCAGATGTCATAGGTCATTCTTATGATGAGGTAAAAAAAAAGAACTGAATAAGAATAATTCAGTTGTAGTCCACCAAAAGAATGGAAATACAACAAAAAGCATTTTGCAGAACTTCACATTTACTTCGTGGGTTTACTTTTTACTCCGCGTGTTGTAACAGAATGGAAAGGAATCAATCAATAAAGGTTAATGATTACACTTTCGCTCTCATTTCTTTTGCAATTCCGTGAATGGTTACTAATTATAGAGCAGATGGTACCGCGAATTAATACATGTCAATGAACTGCTGTGGAAACGCTGGATACAGCTGGACATCGATCCGTAGTAGAATATGATCATAGTTTAAATCCCCTACCTTGTTCGTCCGGTTTGCTAGCATGCTGTTATTTGTTGACAGAAACAACCAAAGCAGGTAAGATAGGCTACCAAAGCCTTTTTAATTCACGTAACACTTCCAAATTGCAAATAGAAATGCCAGCGAGGATGTATCGGAAACAGAACTATCCCACTTTCAGAAATACAATTAATCAGTTTAACGACGTCAGTCTCTTTCCACGCTTACCCCGTAGCCTTCCTGACAAAGTAGGTGTGAGCGAACTCCAAGTGGTCGTCAAGCCAAGCTTCCATCCTTTCGCTTTCTAGGTGAAAGCAGCCCTCCATGCTGACGGTTTATTAATTTCCCCAAGAACTAAATGACCATAAAAAGTCCGAAGATGTAAGCAAATAATCTCAGTCACTTGCCAGCAGTGTGGGACAGTTGCCTGTTTTCAAACCAGCGCGTTCTACATTGTGAGCGCGTGTGGGTACACAGCATTCGGCAAGGCTTGTCTTAGCGCAGCTACATCCCCCTTCACTTTCCTTCTCTCGCTCTCTCTTTCTCTCTCTCTTTGTCGACCTTTCATTATACCTCTCTTAGTTCAATTTCAATGTAAAATACGTGGGATAGATTTGTTTAACGGGGCGAAGAAAAGGAAATTCGCAGAAACGCTTTTCTTCACAAATAAATCGTATTTTAAATTGTATATTACCTGTGTGCAGTGGGGTGGATATGTGCAAATAGTATAAATGACAAGGGGAAATGAAGAGATAAATATTGGTTTTCAATGTTATTTGTGCTCCACTGGTTGTCCTCTCATGGCCATGGGTCACTTGTTTTGCCTGACAGGAGTTTATATTACGTCTTATTTTATTTCACATTCTTTGTGAGTCTGTATGATCTGAATTAATTATGAATGTCTAATGTTTTTCTACATTTTTCATTACCATTTATTTAAACATTATTTAAACGGGCCATTTGTAAGATTTATACAAATACAAGCATTAATTACATTTGCTGTTAATGTTTTTATCTAATGTTTTAAATATTTCTTCCTACACCATTTGTTTTGCGAGTGCCTGAGGTATTTTCCATTGAAACTTCCTTGCCAGTTCACATATAAGTTTGTTTTGACTCTTCTTCTCCCCATACTCACTTTAGTCACTTGCAGTAATAATCACACTCATCTCAAACACCTGGATTAGCTAATGTAATTCTGGTTTCATTTGATAAGGCAAGAGGAGGAGACAAATCATGTTAAAGTTTAATTTTAGTCATGTAAATATTAGAGGCAAGATTCCATAAAGGGCCCGCTGTTTGTCAATTTTGCAGGCGGTTAGGAAGTGCAGCTCAGTTTCCACCTCATTTCCATAGACTTTCTAGAGCCAAAACGGAACTGGTGGCTTCACTTCATAGCAAGGCTTTGCTCACCGTCTCTGCACATAATTAAGGGTTTTCTTTAATGTTAGGTCTGTCACGGTGCTCAAGTATTCTGTTACAGTGAACTCTTTGTTCAGGGTAGGAAAAAGTTTTAATAAACATTTTTTTGGTTGATTCAACTGAGTCAAATCTTTATTTTTATTTTGGTTTCTCATGATGTGGTGGGATATAACTGTTTTGTTCTTCTGAGCCTCTGTGAGGTCAGTTTGTGTTTATGAAGAAAGCCCAAAGACCAGCTTGCTTGTAAGGCAATTCTTCTGGGTCATCTCTGTAGACGACTCTGTTGTAGTCTTTTTGAAAATCTCTTGCTTAAGGTGGGTGTATACTTTTTAGCTTTTATTACTAAGTTTTTTGAGTTGTGCTAATAACTAATAATACTTCATCTAAATTTGTCTTGCAAAGTTTGTATCCGTTAATCCGCTTTGTGAACTTCACAGCAATAAAAGACATTGTGTTTCATAACCGACTGTTATGTAAGTATTTTAAGACAGATTCAGATTGTGATTTTATGGGAGCAGTTTATTTACAGCCATGTTCATATTAACTGGGGTGTTGATGTTTGCACTGAGGTAATTTGTTTGTTTCAGGTCTGGGTAGTATTTATGTTTGCAGTTCTGTCATATGGACCTTAATTATGTCTCTGTGAGGGACACCATTTTTTTCTACGGAATATCCTGTTTCCCTGTGTGGTTGGTTGGCTTGCTAACTAAATCAGCGGTCTCGTTAACTAGTAGCCCTCCTTTTAAAAGTAGCTAGCAAACCTTATATAAAAATACTCAAATAGATTTGTTGTACTAGATTGTTTTCTTTCCTCTACGGACAGCCAGTCTGTAGAGGCATTAAATAAAGCGCCAGTTTCCAATTAACTGAGCAAAGTTTGTATCTCTTAAAGCAACATAAACAGACTAGGTTATCTATTGAAGCCATTATATGACTATGGGAAAGTCACTATTTAAATAAAATGTTTTTGAATCCAATAAACCTTTTCATCAATATGGTGAAAGTATACCTATACTATACCTATAGATATAATATGAATATGTTTTTTTCTGGGAAAAACATCTCTCAATGTAGTTTTACAGTCACTAATCCACAAGTAATGTCTAACTATATGTTTGTTTATAAATTGTTAGTACTTTATAGTAGCTGCATATAAAAAGCATTTAGAATTTTTGTAATCTTTTAATTATCACTATTCCCCATTTGTAAATGTTAGTAACCTATTTATATACATTCCTGTTTATATACAAATGTGTATTTGATAGTCCATTCAAAGTATGTTTAATGTGTGACAGAATTAACTATTTACCTTTCTGTGGCCTAAAATCTAAATGTTTGTGGAGTTCTGTTTTTTTAAGTTTCCCACCACTCCATAGAAAGAAAAGAAAACAGACAAAACTTTCAGAAAACAAAATTTCTCATGTATAAACCTTTGTAGGCTTTGCATTAACACCCTGTCTTGTGTCAGGCTGTCACTACTTTGTCACTACTTTGAGACTTTGAAGAACATCAGGTACTGCTAGAATGGAAATAGCATGTACATCTTTATGTGAGAAATTCCACTAGGCATGTAGAAATGTTTTATCATGAATTTAAAGCAATTGGAGTAATGATTATTGTATGATTATTAAACTATTCTTTAATCTTTCATAAAGACTTATTTGGAAGTGATACCTACACATCTGAAAGATTAATTTCAAACGGGAAGTGGAACGTTCCTGAATTAAATATTCTACCCCTCTCTTAAGGCAAGCTAAAATACATTAATTAGTACATTTTTGCTTAGCAATCACCCTATGAGTTACATTGACTCATGCTGTGTTCATTAACTTTTCCACTTTCACATTACATAATATTCGGTCTGGATTGCAGAGCAGTTACATCTGGGATTGTTATTTTTAATCCAGCCTGGAATTCAATGTAATATGGAACAAAGCAGGGCTGTTGAATAGCTTCTGAAGTCACTGAGGATGCATGCGTAATCACGCCTACCCACATCAAGGATGGCAGACACTTTTACATAACATGAACAAAGGTAATGGATGTAAGATGACTGATGTAATAATTATAGTAACTCTTACTCGGCAAAACACTGCATGTACACAGGCCATCTAGTGTGTCCTGTCACCATTCGGTTTCTCAAAAACATCCACTCCACTCTTTTACCCCTGTTGCCTCCCCCACTAAATTGACAAATATTAATGGCCCCCAGTTTGACTATTCATTGGCCCTGACACTTGAGACTCCCGTGTGTCTCTGATGCTCAGCCAATGGGGCTGCTGATAACTCAGTGTCACCTTACCCAACAGATGGCATCTCTTGTCCACCACCCCCACCCACCCCCATCCCCCCCAGAATAAAATCTGGACAGCCCAGCACATTAGGCCTCTCTTATTGGGGCAGCCTTGCTTCAAACACACACATGTGTGCATTAACCCACACACATAACATATGTGCACACACACACACTCACACAGGCTCTACTCTAACAGTGTTTTATACCTGGGTTGGTCGAGACTCGACACGTCTGTTCTCACTCAGACTTTCTAGAAGACAAAGCGTAACCCACTTTGCGAAGACCTGGAGGAAAAAAACACTTGAGATCCTGAAAGCTTTCTGCAATTGTGTTGGTTGTATTTTTTGGCAGACGTGTGTGTGTGTGTGCGTGTGCGCATAATTGACCAGTGTAGGTTGGCGTGTGTGTGGGTGTGTGTACAGTATGTGTCTGAATGTGTACACTTGCGTGTGTTCATGGTTGGATGTGCCTGCATGTGTGTGTATGTCTGTATCCCCCAGGGAAACACTGTGTCCAGGTGTAGCACCTCAGTACGCGGTCAGAAATGGGCTGGAGCACGATAGTTCTGCGTTCACAGGGCCTACTCGGGTTCCAGCAGCACTTCAGTAAACATATGGCTTAGTCGATACTCCGAGAGATAACCACACAGCCGCAAACCGTTCCAGAGACATGCATTCTCATCAGGAAAGCACAGCTCCAGTGCAGTCTCCCCACCACACACACTGCCGTCGTGTTAAAAACAAATCACACAGTACTACCTGTTCTTACGGGCTGTAACATGCAATAGCGCCCCTAACCTAACGACAACACACACACACACACACTCTCTGCCCATTGTTAGGTCTGTCCATGGCACTTTGCCCAGCAGACCTTTTTCAGTGGAGCCCTTTAGTAAACACGCGTCCGTCAAGAAAAAAAAAACCTTAAGAGCCTCTACTTTAGCACTGAGCAGGGGTGTAGAAATCCGCTCTTGGAATGTTAATGCAACAGCCCGCTTCTTTCCTTAAGGCGGCCACATTTGCATGTTTTGTGAGTCCAGCAACCGTCATGAGCAAGGGAATTAGCACCGGGCAGAAATGTGGCGTGAAGTATAGCGTTAGACTGTTCAATTTCATGCTTCATACTGCAGGGCTTTTTAAACGTTGCAATAACACAGCAGGCCACTGCCAAGGACGTCGTATCCAAGCTGAATAACATGTGAACTATCTGCTTAGAAAAGCCCCACTGAAAACCACCTGCTAAATCCCCCAATGCCAAAGGTTTATGTCCAGCCGTTACTATTTGTTTGTCTATTCTTTGCATTTAGTGTTTATTTTTCGTGTGTACAGTGGGTATTATTGCACTAGTATTCATGCATATGTCTTAGGTTGTTCTGTGTGCTGTTTTGTCTTACTTTTGGCCAGGCTTTCAATAACAGTGAGTTTCAGTCCTTAGACGACTATTCAACCTGGTTACATAACAGGTAAATATAAGAAAATAACTGGGAACACTAGAAGGACACTTATTGTGCCGGTCAGTTTGTGAGCAAGCAGGCAACATAGCGGAGCTCTCCAAACCTTGCGGCCCAATCACATTTGACCAGAACCGTCTGTGTAGTTCGTCGGTCCAGACCGTGCACGCGGCCATCAGCGGGAGTTCATCAAATTGGACGAGAGAGAGAGAGAAAAAAAAGAGTTTGTGGCCCGGTTCGTTCTCCGGGATGAACCCTTAACTGAACAAGGAGACCTACTGCCTGTCTGTGCCAAAAGAGCATCGGGGCCTGGTATGTTTCAATGTCCTTCCAGGACCGCTTCCCAATGTTCTAAAACCGTCCACCGTTGCATGGAACCGTGTGTTTACAGTGGAAGACTGGGGGGTCACTAAGTTGTTCCAGACCAGAAAAAAAAGTAATTTCCTGAGCTGCTGGAAGCACACTCAGTCAAAATGAGCACATTTCCATTAGCCTTGTAATATCAATCACGGTCCGGGCTCTTCCGTACTCCGGCCGAGCACCAGTGCTAAAGCGGATCTCGCTTTCCACAAAGAACCTTAGAGAACAAAGTTGACCCCTTGTCCACCGATGGTTTTGGAATTAAAAAAGCGTTATTACACGGCTTTTCTAACAGACACTTCCTGACCTATTTGAAGTTGGCACAGCGTGCTCGTGCCCGCCTGTTGGCGCGTGTGCCTGTTCCGTGTGGGTGGATGAGTGTGTGTGTGTGTGTGTGCTTACTAGCGCGTGCGTGTCCTACTTTAGATAAACAAACCAGGACGAAGCCACAGGGGGCCAGTGAACATAGCGTCCTCTTTCTGCCAGATCAAGTTCTCTCCTGAGTGATTTCGTAATGGCGGCCTGCAACACTTGGAGGTAAACAATACAAGCGAGGGGCAACTCGGCACGTCATTTGAATACATTTGCATTTAGGCACAGCAGACACACTCACGGACGCACACCTCTTTGCGTACTGATGAGCATTTCTATATTCCAAGCAGAGGGAGTCACCGATGTGTTGGATTTCTCAGGACACCTGCTGCAGTACATCTAGCCTCTCTACCACTTGCAAGGTGTCCCGGCACATATGAGAGGGCACGTGCTTGGAAAACCAAATCATTGACTGAAGTGACTTCGGCTGTGGGTGAATTTACCCACTACTAGTATAAAGGTGTAAACATGTACACCTAGATTTACACCGGTGCTAACATTAAACACCTCTAGAAACATTGTTGGTAATTGTGAGGTTTAAACCGATAAAAAAAAAAGAAGACTACAGTTTTTTCACTTTGTCATTGTGGAGCATTGTGTGTAGATAGATGGCAAACATGTTTTAAGGCAATCAATTAAACATTCAGTCTACACACAAGAAAATGCAGAGGAAGGGAAGGGGTCTGAATACTTTTCAAAGCTACGGTATATGGTATGGCAATACAGAATATGTTATTTTTCATTGAATCTGTCATATGTGCACTTAATGTATGTATCAAAGTATGTATTTCAACCACGATTTAGTAAAAATTATACTTTACATTTATGTGCTAAACAGAAGAATTAGTTTCTTTGAGATGAATAATGCACTCAGTAAACTTTATACGTTTCCCTTGTCGGTTTTTAACTACCTAAACTCCAATGAACAACCTAATTTATTATCATCATCCTTATAAAGGAGACTAAAATTAAGTAAAGACTTCCAATTACAAGGGTCCAACCCTACCAGGTATTCATCACCCTCTGTTAGAAGATCAAGAAAGAATACCCTACAGTATATCATGGAAAAAAAATAACTATAACAGTGCATCACAGAGCTTCATACTGTAATATTACATCATACCGTAATATTAGATCATACTGCCTCATATTGAATTGTACTGACCATAGGCTAATACTGCCTCGTACTGAAAACTATTGACATACTGCATCATATTGTAATAATGCATACAAATGAATACACGCAAAGCTACATCATAATGTAACATATATCCATTACCTTTGTCTGAACTCTGCCATTTTCTCAGATGATACCTAACACAAGTAATCACTGTATTCACTCTCTGGCTTTGATAGGACAGTTTCCTGGTACATAATACAACCCAAAGTGGTTTCTGGAGGCATCATGGAAATATGTTTGTGAGTTCAGTGACTGGATCCGCGAGAACTCAGTAAGGCGTAATGGAAACAGAAGTGGACCTGGGTGCCCCATTGGTCCCCTGGGTAACCCTGGTTCTGTTGACAAGAGACGGGCTATTAGACCTCACAGACAGCCAAATGTAAACCCAACCTACCCAGAGCCTTCCCATTTTAACGAGACCCATCTTGGCTCCAACATATATATATTCACAGAAAGACTCCAAATTAGAACGTCATTGTTATGGTCAGATAAGTGCCACCATATAGTTTAGTTCCCCTTAGTGTCAGAGTGCTGGAAAGTATTTGCTGTGCTAGTGTGGGCTGATTAGTGAATGTGTTGGTTGATTACAGAGCCTCTTCATGCATGGTCTCAATCACCGGCACACACTTAATTAGCTCCCCAAGAGCTACTCGTTAGACACTTTACACACAAACTTGCATGGACTCACACCGACTCAAACACACATACACACACACACACACATGCACACAAACTGCAATGTAGGATTAATACATTTCATGTTAAATTTACTGCTGAACACAATGTATCATACGGTTACATATTGTTTCTCTGATGGTCATCAGATCTAGTGGTTAGGGTGTTGGTCACATGACCAGGAGGTGAAAGGTTGATGGTTACCAGCCTGGAGGTTAAGTTTAGGGTTAGGGATTTTTCTTTCCAGCAGTCCTGTGTGTTTTGCATCCATTTCACTGTGCTGTGGGTGAAGATGTGTTGTCCCATGACTGTCACCAGAGTGTCTTCATATCAACAAAATGAGGGAATGCTCATGGATTTAATTTATATATTATATAAAGCTTATCCGGGGAGGACGATGTGTACAACCCTACAATGCTAGCAGCTCACGGCTTAGTTTAACGCAACACAGGTAGGTCCTGAACGAATTCAAGAGAAATGCACAAGTTACAGTGAGTTAAATGTGTTCTCGCTTAGTTTGTGTTCAATTTGTAAAACAAC
>JACXGK010009041.1:6129-21079 GCA_016801125.1 Novumbra hubbsi
TGGTGCCCTGGGCATATACACACTTCTGGGCCGGTGTCTGTATCATGGTGCCCTGGGCATATACACACTTCTGGGCCGGTGTCTGTATCATGGTGCCCTGGGCATATACACACCTCTGGGCCGGTGTCTGTATCATGGTGCCCTGGGCATATACACACTTCTGGGCAGGTGTCTGTATCATGGTGCCCTGGGCATGTACACACCTCTGGGCAGGTGTCTGTATCATGGTGCCCTGGGCATATACACACTTCTGGGCCGGTGTCTGTATCATGGTGCCCTGGGCATATACACACTTCTGGGCCGGTGTCTGTATCATGGTGCCCTGGGCATATACACACTTCTGGGCCGGTGTCTGTATCATGGTGCCCTGGGCATGTACACACCTCTGGGCCGGTGTCTGTATCATGGTGCCCTGGGCATGTACACACTTCTGGGCAGGTGTCTGTATCATGGTGCCCTGGGCATATACACACCTCTGGGCAGGTGTCTGTATCATGGCGTTGTTGTTATGGATGCTGACACACTGATATCAGCGGAAGTGATGGAGAGACGGTAGTAAAGGACCTGTTTGAGGTTGGAGAGGTTTGGGATTACATTTCCTCCAGGCATGAACCCGTGCTTCTAATGTCTTTCCCCTGGGTCTGAACTCTTCCAAACACACACACACTTAAACCCATTATTGTGTCTGTGAGAACCAACACAAATTCAATTTTTCCCAAAGCTTCTCACCCTGACCCAGACTTCTATAACTTTACCTAAACCTTTAACCCCTTAACCCAAAGCTTCTCACCCTGACCCAGACTTCTATAACTTTTCCTAAACATCTAATCCCTTAACCCAAAGACTCCAATTGATCTTTTTCATACTATTCTAATAAAGACACATCACCAGAGGGAGAGATAGAGGGAGACTTTCCTTCTCCACCCCCTCCTTCTCCAACCCCCCCCCTTCCCTCCCATCCACCCTGGGGATGTCACTGGGTGTTCAATGAGGAGGACGAGGGACCATTGTAATGAAGGTCCCTGGTTCTCCTGGTAACCAACTAATTGGCATGTTTCCAGACTAGCTGTTCCTATTATGGTCTATCCAATGCCCAGTCCCTCGTCTGGTTCTAATAGCCATCACCCACAATGCATTGGAGGGCTGTCGGGAGCATTCCTTACAGCTACTCTGGAACACAGAAGTCAAATCCAGCAAAATGTGTTCATAACAGGGATGTATTTTTCTTACACTTTACTGCTATCAGAGGGGTGTGTTTTTCGTGACGCGTGTGTCTGTGTGTGTGTGGTGGGTGCGAAGTGTCTCTGGAACCCAGTTGGTTTAACGAGGAGGCCTTCTACACAACTAAGCATGTACACCATAATTGGGAAATGCTTTAAATAATTTCTAATTAGTACAAGTGTGGTAATAATTGGCTGGCTAATCTGAGGATTAATTAACAGTGTTGTTTGTTCATGCTGGCGTGCATGCGTGTGCGTGTGTGTGAGTGTATGTGTACACCTGAATAGACCCTGGGTCTTGCAGCTTGCTAATGGAGCGCCTGTCTCTCAAGGAGGTCTCTGGATGAGGGAAGCCCAGACAGAAGCACCTTTGTTGGGCTTGTCGTTCTGTGGGTGGCCTCTCTTGCAGGAAAGCCTCATTTGCTTCTCAGTGGTCACCCACTCCTGCTCCTATGACCCTCTCTTCATTTAACAGCCCCCACCTCCCATCCGTTATCTGGCTCAGCCCTTCTTGTGTTTCTGTAATGCGATTGGTCCATATCTGGTTGGTCCATATCCTGGCCTTTGGTTTTACCCTCTGTGTCACTTTCCCCCTATACATCTCCTTCAGTCTCATTCTGCCACTTTCTTCTTTCTTCCTTCTCTTTCTGTTCCCTCCTTCCTTCCTTCTTCCTCCCTCCCTTCTCTCCATCTCCCTCTCTCCCTTCTCTCTGTAAGGTAGGTTGAGTTGGGCTCTTCAGTCCCAGCAACCACCTGTCCCACTGTCTAATTACTAGCCATTTTCAATTAAAAACAAAGAAAGGAGAATGGAGAGAAGGAGGAAGGAAGGAGTGAGGGGGAAGGAAGGAGTGAGGGGGAAGGAAGGAGAGAAGAATACAGAAGCATTTTGATATGTTAACAAAGACCTGTCTGTGGTTCCTCCCTTCAGGAGTCCTCTGCACTGTCCACAAGAGCCCGAGGACTGGGTGGGTGAGATACTGGTACCTTGGAAGAGTTACAGTATGTCAGACTGTGTGACTACAGAGGAGGTATTAGAGTATGTTGTCCCCTCCTGACAGAGGGCCTGACATAGAACTGGTTCCTGGTTGTCCCCTCCTGACAGAGGGCCTGAAATAGAGCAGATTAACCTCTATATCTCCCTCTATATCAGGGGTCTCAAACCCTGGTCCTGGAGACCTACTGTCCTGGTTGTTTTCACTCCAGTCCCATAAATATAAAGCCTTGTTTAGTAATTTACTGTCTTGTTATTAGAGTCAGGTGTGCTAAATTAGAGTTGGAGGTAAAACCCTATTGACTGTAGCTCTCCAACTCTATATCTTCAATATCCCCCTCTATATCATCCTCTATATCCCCCTATCCCTGCTCCCTTTCTCTCCAATGCACCCAGGTCAGAAGACTGTAGTGAAGAAAAGACAGGGGTATTGTGTGGTTTATCGATGTGTGGTGGTCCTGAGAGGACATGCATCCTGTCCTCTACATTATTCTTTCCTCTCCTCTACCGTATCTGGTCCACTACCTTATCCTCTCCTTTACCTTATCATGTCCTCTACATAATCCTTACCTCTACCTATTCCTCTCCTCTACCTTATTTTTTCCTCTACCTTATATTCTCTTCTACCTTATCCTCTCCTGTACCGAATACATTCCTCTCTACATTCCTTACTACATTCGTCTTCATATTCCTTACTACATTCCTCTTTACATTCCCCTCTACATTCCTCACTGCATTCCTATTTATATTCCTCACTACATTCCTCTTTATATTCCTCTCTACATTCCTCACTGCATTCCCATTTATATTCCTCACTACAACCCTCTTTACATTCCTCACTACATTCCTCTTTATATTTCTCTCTACATTCCTCACTGCATTCCTATTTATATTCCTCACTACATTCCTCTTTATATTCCTCTCTACATTCCTTACTGCATTCCTCACTACATTCCTCTTTATATTCCTCTCTACATTCCTCACTACATTCCTCTTTATATTCCTCACTACATTCCTCACTGCATTCCTCTTTACATTTCCATTCTGCATTGCTCAACTTATGCCTCATCTCCATTACTCTCTGTTCCTCTTCTGCTTCCTCTACTCTTTATTCACTTCTCTCCTTATTCCTTTCCTCTTCTCTGGCCCCTCTTTCCTTTCTCCTCTACATTCAGCCTTCTCTCCCCCCCCCCCCCACCCCCCCAACGTTCAGCTGAACACCAGAGACAACTCATTAGTCGCCTGTTCCCTGGTTAATTGGCTAGCTGGACGAAATGAGCACAGGAGTGAGAAAGAAAGACAAAGAGAGGGAGACATAATGAAAGAAAGAGGGAAAGAAAAGAGCAGAACACTCACTCTGTCCTTGGAGGAAGGGAATCGATGTGTATGTTTGTCACTGTGGCAGACTTTTTAAACTGTGATGTAGGAGCTGTTGAATGCTGATGGATCTTACAGACTTATCAGGACAAAGGCCGTATAGCTTCATAAAAGGCCTGGGGCAGTCAGAGATGTAGTTTTCCTGTGTTCTCCTGTGTTTGTTAAAGTGTTAAAATTCCTCTTAGGAACTGTTGGAATAGCACCATCTAAAATTTCAGCCTGTAGAATTGTCTGACGGCCCAATGAGAACCTCTTCACTGCAACATTCTACTGTGACCCATATACAGTCTTGCTGATAATGTTCTCAACAGCGTTGCGTGACTGTTTATCTTGAAGTGCCTGGATTTGGAGGGTCAGCTGAACTGTAAAGGGTTCTGGTGGGGCCTTTGTCGGTTCTCTTAGATATTTTGTCATGTTTTAGACTAATGGTTAGTTGACCTATAACGAACAAGAAATGTCAAACTATTTTAATGAATTTCTGTTAACTCTACAAGTCTGAATCTGATCCTACAGTGGGGAGAACAAGTATTTGATACACTGCCGATTTTGCAGGTTTTCCTACTTACAAAGCATGTAGAGGTCTGTAATTTTTCTCTCTTTAGTAGCCCGCAGGTACCAAACCAGCCAATAGGGGGAGTGCTACTCTTCCTTTGGTAGTTTGGAGGTTGTCAGTGGAATGTGGTTAAATGGTGAGAAAAGCCATGTACGCAATATCCCTGAATCAACCCAACCTTCTTTCAGGTTAATGGCCTTTCTATCTCAGGTCAGTAGTATCAGAAGAACGCGCCAAACCCAAGGGGAAAATCCGTCCTGGAAAATGTCATTCTGGTCTCTGATGCTTAGGTTATTTCGAGGGATATGTACTTTTATTAATTCATATATTTTACTTTGTAAGTATATTTACTACTCATATTTAAAATGTGTTCTAATACTGTATGATTTCCTTCTAAATACTCTGTCCATTCAGCAAAATAGAGTACCATTGGGTCATCCTTCAACACCTCTCATCTGCCTCCCTCGAGACACAATGTTGGGTTTCTGGTGGAGGCTCAAATGATCATCTGGTTGGCTTTTCATATCGATTTAAATATATACATTATCGTATATCATTTACATTTACTTTTAGCACTTACAGTTTGTGATTAAACATCCAATTCATTAATACTTTTAAAACTTTCCTCAGGGAGACTAGCCCCATTTGGTTATGTGAATACTACCCCTTTGCTCATATAGATTAGCCTCATTTGGTTATGTGAATACTACCCCTTTCCTCATATAGACTAGCCTCATTTGGTTATGTGAATACTACCCCTTTCCTCATATAGACTAGCCTCATTTGGTTATGTGAATACTAACCCTTTGCTCACACAGACTAGCCCCATTTGGTTATGTGAATACTACCCCTTTGCTCATATAGACTAGCTTCATTTGGTTATGTGAATACTAACCCTTTGCTCACATAGACTAGCCTCTTTTGGTTATGTGAATACCAACCCTTTGCTCATATAGACTAGCCTCTTTCGGTTATGTGAATACCAACCCTTTGCTCATATAGACTAGCCCCATTTGGTTACGTGAATGTGCTTTATCTCTCTTTGTCTACCCTCTTTCTTGTCCTCACAAGTATCTTTCTGACACAGAGAGAAACAGTGGGGAGAGAGGGGGAGAGAGAGAGAGTGAGAAAGGGAGTGAGAAAGGGAGTGAGAGATGGAGTTAGCGGGGGAGTGAGAAAGGGAGTGAGAGATGGAGTTAGCGGGCGAGTGAGAAAGGGAGTGAGAGATGGAGTTAGTGAAAGATGGATTGGGGGGGTGAGAGAGGGGGTGAGAGAGGGAGTGAGTGCTGGTGTTGGGGGAGATGAGCTGAGCCATAGATTCCTCGTCCATTGTATGTCAATCACAGCTTTTGTGTATGTTTGTGTGTGTGTTATGTGTATGTTTATGTGTGTGTGTCCTCCTCTTCCATCCCCTGATGATTAGCTCTGTCAGGGCTGGGTGGTTGATACTCTCAGAGTGAACACAGCCAGGGAGGAGGGAGAGGGAGTAGATGAAATAAACAGATGCAGATATGGACTAAAATGGTAAGAAGGGTTTGTCTGTGTGTGTGCGTGTGTTTGTGTGGGTGTGTGTGGGGGGGGCACATACGGACGAATATTTGTTTCGCTCTGCTTGATATAGTGTGTGCCCACTGTCAGTCAATGCTTGAGCGTCAAGTCGGGAGTCCTTGTTCTTCAGAGTACCTACGACTCACGTCCGTGTCCCACGGTGAAACAAGTTCACCTGCCTGTCTTCCATTAGACAGAGCTCAGACACTTCCCTGCCAACATCTTCCTCTCTCTTCAATGGAAGGAATCACACAGAAACATTTCAATTCGGTAATTCTGTCTGTCTTTGTTCTAACGGTTATAAGATGCGTTGGAATGGTTATAAGCTGAGGAGGATGGGTTATAAACTGAAGAGGATGGGTTATAAACTAAGGAGAATGGGTTATAATCTTAGGAGGATAGATTATAAATTGAGGAGGATGGGTTATAAACTGAGGAGGATGGGTTATAAACTGAGGAGGATGGGTTATAAACTGAGGAGGATGGGTTATAAACTGAGGAGGATGGGTTATAAACTGAGGAGGATGGGTTATAAACTGAGGAGGATGGGTTATAAACTGAGGAGGATGGGTTATAAACTGAGGAGGATGGGTTATAAAATGAGGAGGATGGGTTATAAGCTGAGGAGGATGGGTTATAAACTGGGGAGGATGGGTTATAAACTGGGGAGGATGGTTTTGTGATTTGATCCCCTCTCTATATATCTGTGTTCAGTGGGTGTAATGGGATGGAAACACTGTTTGACATGAAACAGAAGCAAAAGAATAAAATGTCTTCAAACTGCTTTTGGACACTGTATGAGATGTAGGATGCTAGCTCACGGAGGACATGTTTAGGGAGGGGCAGGGGGTTCTAGTCATGGCCTATGTACTGTAATGTAGGGCCATTATAACACTACAGACAGACTGCAGGTGGAAACACCTGTCTGTTGTCTCTTGAAGGTTTCTCCCAATGACTCATTGGAATATATAAACGTCAGGGTCTTGCACACTTAAGTTTAATGCCTGTATTTTCTCCCTTTATTATTTTTGGAATATCAAACTTTTTGTCCAATGCTCCAGCACCCAATTTCCTTATATTTTCCCCCCTATGAGGTTTAGATAGTATAGGTATCATTTTCCTTCTGTTTTCCCCCCTATGAGGTTTAGATAGTATAGGTATCATTTTCCTTCTGTTTTCCCCCCTATGAGGTTTAGATAGTATAGGTATCATTTTCCTTCTGTTTTCCCATACAAGGTTTAAATAGTGTATTATTTAGTGTAGTGTAGTGTATCATTTTCCTTCTGTTTTTTCCATATGAGGTTTAAATAGTGTAGGTATAATTTTCCTTCTGTTTTTCCCCCATGAGGTTCAGATAGTGTAGGTATCATTTAGGGAAAATGCGACCATAATGATAGCGATATAAATTAGTTCTCATTTATGTTTTTTTATTTAACATCTGCCCATTAGGTCCAGTAAGCTTGATGTATTTGTCCTGGACAGGGCTTAACTGGTGTCTGAGAAATCAGCCCTCAGTGTTTAACTGGGAAAAGGTGTAAAAAATAAACCATTATCAGATGTAGCTAGATGTAGTCCAGGATCCGTTGTTCATCACCTTGTTTATCAACCTTGTTTATAACCAACTGTAAGGTTCTTCACCAACCAGTGACTTTGACGCTTGGAGCTAAACATCACACACCTCATGGGGCCCCTTTATGTGCTCCATAGATACTGTCTCTAAAGCAGTTGTCTGAAATACACTGCACACTCTCGTGAAATAGATAAACTGTTTCTTCAAAATGAGTATTGGTCTCCACTCAATTGTTCTCTGGTGTGGAGCAACTTGTTTGAATATAGTTAATCCTCTAGTGGAATGAATAGATCTGAGGACCTGGCTTGCTGGATCTGTGTCTTACTCTACAGGACGTGAGATGTACTCTAAGAGTGAACAGGGTGTGAACATAATGTTGATCAGTTAAATTACAGAATAAAAAATATTAATAATATTGTTGTTATGTGAGTTGCTTTGCACTGTAGCTGATCATAACTTAAAACAACAACATTGTGAATAATACATACTTGTATATTTACACGTTATTTACACACATGGAATTCACACAACACTATGTGTTTGGTGACCATAAAGGATTTATCAAATAATTTGAAAGATTTTTGGTTTTGTTAAGTTTGCCATGTTGGACCAACTTCTATTGGACGAAGACCTCGTGCTATTCGAATGTTCCACAAAACATAGTGTGTTTTTTTATGTCGAATTAAACTTGTGGTTTTCATGGTTACGATGCTGAGGGCGCGAGCGTTCACGTGCAGAAAGGCTGTAATCGACTTTTGTCCGTTTTTTATTGTATTATTCGGGATGCGTGTACCTGTCCTAAATAAGAGCGCGCCTTGCTTACTTTGTTTTGTTTGGTGTTATTGTTTGTATAATTATTCTGTTTAGCTGGGACAAAACGAATCTAATTTAAAATGTTTATGAGAATATCATTTAGATGCGGGGTTTTGTCCTTCGTGTTGCTGTTGTTTCATCCCGGACACATGACTCCAGTCCCCCAGATAATGAATTGCTTTTATAAGTCTCTTCGCCAGACTTAATCTATCATTTGTATTGGTCTTAGAATTATATTTTTAGATTAATATATATTTGAGCTTTTTTATGTAGCCTCGTCCTTTGAACACTTTGTTTTGTATACATCTAGGGGGTTATAGTGGGTTCGTATATTTTAATGGATATATACATTTGTGGTCAATAGTTTCTTTATCTCTTTCAAATTGAAAAAAGTCAGGTTTAGGTTGTGTAGGTAGGCCAATTGTCAGTCTCAGCGGTATGGTCGTGTGAGAATAAAAACGGGGGTAGAACAGAGCAGTTGACGGAGATGGAGAACACACCAAGTCATTACCGCGCGGCTGGTAAACGGCGGGATCATGGACCCGCACTGCACGTGGAGAAGAGAACATCTGACAGATCCGGTGGAGTGGCGCGGGCACTTGCTGATTAGACACGAGCAGCACTTAGGCCTACTGATTCGTGTCGGCAATTCCGATCATTTTATTTCCAGATTTGTCTCCTCCGCGCTATATCACGTCGTTGTAGCCTGGGTCCTTGGGCGGGAGCTGCAATTTGACAATTTCCAACACAATGATTTGAGAGGGAGCCCCACATCTATGTTTTCCTCCGCGAATTGCAGGTTATCGGTGAAACTAGCCTCCTCCGTTATTCCTTTCATTCAGCCTGTCAAGATGGGAAATGCATGGCTGTCAGTGCTGAATAATTTTAATAGGCTGTATACCCTAGAAACAGGCCTATGTTTGACCGGTAAAGACGTTTTTATTAGAATTTTGTTTTGATTTCAAATAATTAAAGTTCATGGAATATGGTTTAAGGTACACTGTCGAAATTTAAATCTAACCTGGTGTAGCATTGAGCTTCACAGTAGTATGTTCGGCGCTAAACGATTAATTCCCACACTAACATATTTTTAACACCATTAGATATTTATATTTAACTTTTAATTTTTAAGATTTATTTTTGATAAAGCCCTAACGTGGACCTTGTAGTTATTTTAAATAAATCCCGGAATGGTACCTTCAAACCCTTATTAGGCTACGCTTGTCCGCTTTACTGTCATTGACATGTTTTTTGGTACAATAGTATACCGTACAACACACAAGGTTTTTTCAGCTGGTCCCAAGAAGAACAAAATGCAATTTCCGACATTATAGGGTAAAACATGTAAATTGGGGATGTTAAATCTAGCACAGGTAGGTTATGTTATGGTTAGTTTAGGTTTAGGTATTACAAAGTTTAGGGTCAAGTTAGAAAGGAATATAGAAAATAGGGAATATGTTTTCTGCTCCCCACAACAATTGAAAGCCATGTCATGTAACACCATACTTTTAATTGTGGAATATTTCATTTGTGTTTCTTCTCTTATTTCACATTGCATATAAGTCTAACTTCACATAAGGGAAGAAGATAAATACGAATAAATGTTAAATAAGTCATGTTTTGGAGTAATTGTGCCTTCAAGTGGCTGTTTCCCTGACAGACTCTGTGTCAGTTGGAAACAGACCTCACAGTCACCACTGGACTTATTAGATGCTTCGAAAACGCCTGAAAACTGGTAGTTGGAACTTCCCTGCAGATAGAGACAGGCTTCTTATCAG
Source organism: Novumbra hubbsi (assembly GCA_016801125.1). Lineage (NCBI taxonomy): Eukaryota > Metazoa > Chordata > Actinopteri > Esociformes > Umbridae > Novumbra > Novumbra hubbsi. The sequence continues at coordinate 15,980 of JACXGK010009041.1, forward strand.
ATCAGATAGGAAGTTTATTTTCGGAAGTAAATCTGGATCAAGGGGGATAAAGAAATGACACATCCTTTATGAAGACAAAGAGAGAGAGAGAGAGATGGAGATTAGCTCTCCCGGAAAATATCTGGCTTTAGTTGACTCTGTCAGGCAGCGGATTGAGAGGTCATCAAAACATAATCCCTTCATTCTTCTCCTTTAATCCTGCGAGGGTGTCTCACTCCATCCCAGGACGAGATGGACAGAGAATGGACTCAGTAGGGAACCTGCCTTCAATGATTACCTCTAATGCTGTATGACTGCCCCTCTGCCTCCATACCCCCCTACTCATCTCTGCCTCTACCCCCACCCCCTCTAGTCATCCCTGCCTCCACCCTCATCCCCTCTACTCCCTTCTGCCTCTACCTCTGTTCCCCCACCTCCACTTCTCCCTGTTTTCCTCCTCCCCACCTCTCATCTTCTCCTCCCCACCTCTCCTCCTCGTCTCCCTGTCTTCCTCCTCCCCACCTCTCATCTTCTCCTCCCTACCTCTCCTCCTCTTCTTCTGGCTCCTCTCTGTTTTGCTCGTAGCTGATTTAAATTAGTTTCAGATCAACAGATGAAGCCTTTATTGTGTTGTTGTTTTTCACATGATTAGAAGTGTGTGTGTGTGAATGTGTTTGTGCCCACATGCGTGTGTGTGTATAGGTGTGTACATTTTCTCCCCCCAAGTCATCCCATCTGGTTAAACAAGGAGATCTTTATCGTCTCTAGGAGGAAATTAAAGGCTTGGTCCATGGGGTGGCTATATGCTAATGACATGCAGAGTCTTGCCTTATTTTGACAGACAGAAAGACAGACTAGCAGGCAAAAAGACAGACGGAAACACAGAAAGTCAAGCAGACAGAAAGTTCAATAGACAGAAAGTCAAACAGACAGACCGAATCTGATGTGACCAGTATACGGAATATGGACTGGAAAAGAATATGGATTCTTTTTGGAAGAACTGTAGATGCATTTATGCAAAGATTCTTGGCTTCTGTGGCTCTTGTCATTTTGATGTACTGGTGTTATTGTCCTGTAGACTGCTGTAAACGCTGTAGACTGCTGTAAACTGCTGTATACGGCTGTAAACTGCTGTAGACTTCTGTAGACTGCTGTAAACTGCTGTAGACGGCTGTAAACTGCTGTAGACTGCTGTAGACTGCTGTAGACGGCTGTAGACGGCTGGTGTGGTTTGTATTGTGGGGAAGATGCAAGCAGCGGCAGAGGTAGTAGCATTAACCCCATCCTTCCATTCCTAATCTGCCTGGATGCTTCCCTCGCTTGTCATTTTGCTGTTTCCATCCACTTACGCTGTAATTAGGTTTGCTGAATCTGTCTAGCAGCCTTTACTTGGCGATGGGAAATGTGTAGCTGCCGCAGATCTCTTATCCTGATGCGCTTGCCCTCTTCACTTCCTTGTCTCTTTGCCTCACTCTCTTTGTCTCTACCAGTTTCTCGCTATTTGTCTCTCTTCATTTTTGTATTTTTATTTCATTCTGTTTCTCCCTCACTATTTCCCTCTCACCCATCTGCACCTCTCTGTCTTCTAGTAATAAAATGTATTAATCCAGTGATTGGGTGGAACACATTCATTTGCATGGAATGTCCCCTTTCTCATAGAATGTTCCCTCCCTTAAGGAATGTCTCTTTCTCATAGAATGTCCCCTCCGTCATAGAATGTCTCTTTCTCATAGAATGTCCTTCTTTTTCATAGAATATCTCCTTTCTTGTAGAATGTCTCTTTCTCATACAAAGTCCACGTTATCATTTTCAAAGTGTGACTATTAGGGTATTTGACTGTATCTACAACCCCATTCCCATCCACTCATCCTTTGATTCTCCTTCATCCTGACCATCTCACACACACACACACACTTACTATGTCCATCCTGACCATCACACACACACACTTAACGTGTCCATCCTGACCATCTCACACAGAGACACACACACTTATTATGTCCATCCTGACCATCACACACACACACTTACTATGTCCTTCCTGCCAGCACAAAAGGAAAAATAGCACATATTGTAATGCTTCACATCCGATATTAAGCATAAAAAAAGTATTATGTAAGGATTGATTGTGTCTGTGTTTTTCTTGACCGACTGAAGATTTCAAAAGATTACATTTAGAAAAGAAATTAATTTAGATTGACATACTGTACATTTCATGCTCTGCTCTGTCCATACATACCTTCAAATACTAATTTAATTAACAACTTGCAAAAAGCACGAGATACTGTTTCCTGCAAATGTTGGCATATTGTACGGAACCAGCTAGTGTAAGGGACTAATGTATGAATGATAATGTCATCTAAGCACCTTTTTAATAAAGATATATACACAATAGAAGAGGATTAATTAGCCTCAACATTTAATTTAATACATTTTAGTCTGATACCTGATCTAGAGTTTGGGGTAAAGTCTGAGGGTGAACAGTTCCTCAAGACACCGTGCAATGCACTGTGGGAACCAACATGTCCCAGAGGCTCATGGAACCAGGGGGAGGAAATTGGGGGAGGAAAAACTCTGGTTTTTGACCCTCGGAGGTTCAGCAAGTTGCCAGTGTGTTGAGGAAACTGAAGACTAATTAAAACCTTTTTACTGGGGGTTCCTGTATGCTGGGCAGATGGATGGAGAGATGGATGGAGGGAGGACGAGATAGAGAAAGGAACAGAGGGGTGGATGGAGAGATGGATGGAGGGAGGACAAGATAGGGAAAGGAACAGAGGGGTGGATGGAGAGATGGATGGAGGGTGAGAGAGATCAAGGGAGAAATGGGTGGAGGGAGGGAAGGGGTGATGGAGAAGGATGCAGAGGGTCTGGCAGGGTTGTTGAAGGGTGGAGCAGTGGGAGGCAGGGCTAGAGAGGCGAGTCAGCAAACAAATGTTGACACTCACACACTCTCTCACGAAGGCAGAGGCACACGTAGTCCGTCAGTGACTGTATGGATATGGAGACTCCTTATGAGAGAAAAAGAGGGCTGCATAACACCCTCCCCATTCTCTGTTCTCTCTACTCGGTCAGTATGGGGTTTCCTCTTCGGCACTCGTCAACCCTCAGGAGATGAAGGCAGCAGAGTCTCAGACGGATCTCAAGGAACAGAGAGATTATGGCGGAGCGACAGAGAACAGAGGATTATGCCGTATCAGGTGTTTCCCCTTGATGTACCTTCACACTTCGTGTTCACTTTTGTTATGCACCCCCCCCAAGCCGGTCGGGATATTAACCCGGGACAGACTCACGTGTGGAAGCATGCTTGGTTCAAAGATGTTCTATTTCAAGGGCATCCAGTGTTGATGATCCTCTCGTAGTTTTACTGATCTCCTTATTAAAGGTCCCTGTATATTATGATCTAAAGGAGTGTGTTTATATTCACGTGTGTGTGTGTGTGTAAATGCTCGTGTGTACGCGTGTGTTCGCACATTTCTCTGTCACAGTGTGTGTAACCATTCGATTAACTCCACTGCCATCACTAACAGGATTAGCTGAATAGGAAGACAGAAGTCTATCATTGCTTATTGATCCACACCGATCCCCATCAGAGGGTAGATATTCTCTGGGGCACAGACAAAAACACACACACGCACACACTTGTTTAACGTTTTAACGTTTTTTTAACCTTGTGAAAACTGCAAATTGATATTGCAATTCAATACCCTATTTTCCATAACCCCAAACACCCAGCTCTAAACACCCAGCTCTAAACTCTAAACCAAACCGCAACGTAACCGAACTCCAAACTTCTATCCCTCAACTTAATTGAACACTCAACTTCTAACCCTCAACTTAACCAAACTCTACACATCTAACCCTCAACTTAACCCAACACTATACTTCTAACCCTCAACTTAACCCAACACTAAACCTCTAAACCTCAACTTAACCAAACTCTACACATCTAACCCTGAGCGTGGAGTGGGGGTGGGGGTGGAGTGGGGGTGGGGGTGGAGTGGGGGTGAGGGTGGGGGTGGAGTGAGGGTGGGGTGGATGGGTGGGGTTCTAGATATATAGGAAGCGGAGCGGGAGAAGGGGAGAAGGGGAGGAGTGTAGTACTTACAGAAGCTGACAGCAGTTCACGTTTCGCGCCTCAGGTGTCAGAGGAGTAGAGGAGTAGAGGAGGCCAGAGAGAGAAAGGAGAAGCCGTCTGTGGAGAACAAGACACATTCTGCACCAGGAGAGGCGGGTAATTCTGGATGCAGCTGTGACAAGACCAGAAGAATTAGCACAATTAAAAGTCGTAATTGCCTGGCTAATTCCCCTGTTAATTTCTCTCCGGGTGCACAGAAAGGTGATAGCATAATAGGCAGAGCTATTTTACCCCTCAACTCACCTTACTGCCCCCCTCATCCCAGTCCTTCTCTCTGCCTCTTTGAATAGCTTCTCTGCCCCCCGATCCCTGGATGTCCCCCCCAACCAGCCCAATTCTCCATGGAGTCTCCTTTTGTTTTTTAGCCTTTTGTAACAATTGCCTGATACCAGACTGCTTGGATGAGGAAATATGCAGAGAGAGAGAGAGAGAAGCAGTCAGTTGTTAGTGAACCAATGGTGTAGTCTGGTGTTTTAGACATCTTGGTGTAGTAGACATCTTGGTGTAGTCTGCTGTTTTAGACATCTTGGTGTAGTCTGGTGTTTTAGACATCTTGGTGTAGTAGACATCTTGGTGTAGTCTGCTGTTTTAGACATCTTGGTGTAGTCTGGTGTTTTAGACATCTTGGTGTAGTAGACATCTTGGTGTAGTCTGCTGTTTTAGACATCTTGGTGTAGTCTGGTCATTTTCTTGGAGGGTCGCAAAGACGTGTACCCTAACTGCTGTTAGGTACCAGGATGAAATCCTCAGACCCATCGTCAGACTTCATGCAGGTGCAGTGGGCCCTGGGTTCCTCCTGGTGCAGTGGGCCCTGGGTTCCTCCTGGTGCAGTGGGCCCTGGGTTCCTCCTGGTGCAGTGGGCCCTGGGTTCCTCCTGGTGCAGTGGGCCCTGGGTTCCTCCTGGTGCAGTGGGCCCTGGGTTCCTCCCGGTGCAGTGGGCCCTGGGTTCCTCCTGGTGCAGTGGGCCCTGGGTTCCTCCTGGTGCA
>JACXGK010009042.1:0-20823 GCA_016801125.1 Novumbra hubbsi
AGTTTTAGGGTTTTGATGTACACATTGGTTTCACAATTCACAACCCCATTTCCAAGTTTTAGGGTTTTGATGTACACATTGGTTTCACAATTCACAACCCCATTTCCAAGTTTTAGGGTTTTGATGTACACATTGGTTTCACAATTCACAACCCCATTTCCAAAATTGGTTGTGACGCTGTGTAAAAGAGAATGCTGTGACATGCTAATCATGTAAACGCTATATTCAATGAAAACATTTTATTGTTTGAATTTGAGTTAGATGCCAGCAACACAGTTTTAAAAAACTGTGACAGGGGCAACAAAAGACTGATGGAACATCCCACAACTAATTAGATTAATTGGCAATGCTGTGTCCTCCAGACTAAAGAGGAGAGGGACCATCCAACCAGTTATCAGCACACAGGTCAAATGCCAGCATCCCATGATAGTATGGGGGTGCATTATTGCACATGGCAAGGGTAACTAGCACATATGTGAAGGCACCATTAATGCTATACAAGACATACATACATTTGGGGCAACATATACGGCCATCCAGATTACATCTTTTTCAGAGAATGCCTATCTTATTTCAGCAAGACAATGCCAAACCACATTATGCACATATTACAACTGCATGGTTCCATAGTAAAATAATCTGGGTGCTAAACTAGCCTGCCTGCAGTCCAGACCTGTCATTCATTGAAAACATTTGGCCCATTATGAAACACAAATTACAACAAAGGAGACCCAAATGTTGAGCATCTGATATCCTATATAAAGCAAGAATGGGAAAACATTAAACATTCAAAACTACAGAAATGTGTCTTCTTAGTTCCCAAACGCAAGTGTTGTGTAAAAAAGAATTAATGCAACACATGCCCAACCTTTTTTAAACGTGTTGCAGGCATCAAATTCCAAATTGACATATATTTTTCCAAAAACATTAACATTTCTCGTTTTCAACATTTCATGTATATCTTTGTTTTTGTTTTTTACATTTTACAAAGCATCCCAACTGAAACATATCCAATTGGATTTAAAACCTATGTCATAGGTTTAATTGATAATTATTTACATTTTATTGGCCTCAGTCTACACACAACAACAAAGCAAAATAATTTAATTAATAATTAAAAATGGTCAGAAAATGTGAAGAAAGTTACGGGGTCTGAATACTTTCCAAAGACAGTGTTTGTAATTAGTCCCAGTCCAACACTTTGAAGTTTAAATCTGTATGTAATTGCCCTTGCTGTTTTTTCCTGATCATCTGATGAAATAAAAATGTGTTTATTGATCGCTGGTCAATATTCTTCCAGGTTTTGAGTGTACAGTTGTTATGAGGGAGTTTGAGATGGGGTTGCGAATTGGCCACCCACTTACTGTATTATGATCCTAATGTGGATCTGCTAATAATTGCAGAGATATTGTAGATTAATGAAATTTGTGAGTGATTCCGGTTTCCAATGTTAGCCTTTTTTGATCTGGAAGTTTAGAATTGAGAATGTGTGTCGTATATAACGTCTTATTGGGTCAGAAGTGACTGTAGTCATTGTTTTCTAGGTCCGTCTTCTTGCAGACAAAAAACGCTAAGTGACAGTGTTTGTGGTTCCGCCACTCTGCAGCTGTTGCTTCCTGAGACAATGATGTCGCCAGCCTCTGTCATTGGCATATCTCAAGACTATGCTGCACATCAATACTTGTAAAGTTACTATAATCATTTGGTAGAGACACACATCCCTTGCTAAAAACAATGACTTTTCAATTACTATTCAAATACCAACCAACAATTACTAAATCTTGGTTTTCTAGTTTTTATTTTTGCTTTGGATGCGAGCATGCTACTGTGCAAAATTAAATGCATTCTTATTGTTAAGATGAATCGATTAGATGTAGGCAAGGCCTATTTGTAAAAATGTGTCAAACTTTTGTATTTACTTTAAGCTCCATTTCTCTGACAGAGGTGACAAGCTGTCCATTGATCAACACAGTGATTGATGAAGCCAGGTGGCTCTGTCAATATAACCTGGAATGCATTCAGCTTCTATAGACCTCTTTATCCATGTGACTATCTGGGGCCCATACACAACCACCACCTGTTTCAATGGGCACCTGCTGAGCCCCAAAAATATTAAACAAAAACCAGGACAATGCAGCTGACTTAATCAAACCTGGGTATTAGTAAAAGAGCTATGCCGGCTTCGAAAAAGCTTCAGAAGGTAATGGAATGGGATGATGTTTGTGTGGTGTGTGAGGATTGTACCGTTTATTCACTATCCAGGACAAATCACAATATCACGTGATGAGGGAGCACCAGAATGACTAACCTGAAAGCTACACTAGAGCCATTGAGTGTCCACAGTGGCCTTCAGCCATTAAGGAATTCCTTTGAAATAAACGACAGCTGCCATACCACTCACGTTGCCCGCGTCCAATGGTAGAGTTCAAGCTTCACGAAATGCAAAGTTTCAATACCGACACTCGGGTTCCTTCTGTTTTGTGAATGAAAAAACATTGTAAAGTTGACTTCTATTGGTTTGATAGTTCGGGTTAGAGTCAAATTGACACTGTACTAATGGAAAAGCAACATGACACAAAGCATAGCTGCGCTTGCAAGGTTTTTGAAGTAGATTCAAATACCAAGCAAAATGCTCCCAAACAGTAGCTATTTTTTACATAATTAAACATATTTATTGCTTATTTGGATAATCCTTTAATTCAGTACATATCAGTGAGAAACAAATACATCGGTGTAAGGGGTTAAACAATATGGGATATATGTTAACAGTTGATTTTAACATTGATGAATTATTCGCATTAATAAGTGTGAAATGGCGAGAATCATGACCAAAAAACTGTTAATAAAACTGCTGTTGTGGTACATTTGTGGAGACTGGGCATGTATGGAATACACTCAGCTCTGACAGACGGATGCTTTATGGATCATACCCTGTATGTAAACGGGGAGAATGTGTTATGGTGGATGTGAATTCTAACAAAAACAAATGGCAACCTTAAATCAGAAGGAAGGTGCACAACCCTGCTTACTCTATCTGTTCACGGCCCATATCCTGAATTTCACCTTATTTCCTAGTTAGTATAACTAATGTCCAAAGGGCTCTGGGATAGAAATAGGGTGGGATTTCTCAAACGCTCATTGATTGTGCTTTATAGTGGAAGAGTTGGGCCAAGTAATGCACTGGGAGATGAAATGCTAAGCCCGTAATTAATTTATTAGTTCTTGCCCCAATCCTGATTTTGTAGTTATTTTCACCTAAGAATCCTCCCTCAACCACATCTGTCTCCAGGCAAAACAAAACAAATATTTCTTTGTACTGAAAAAGTGTGATTTCACTTTTTGCTGAGAACGGAGAGCTGCTCATAACAAGTAAAAACAAAAACATTCATATTTTTTGAATGGTTTACATAACAATACCTCTGAGGGGAAAAATCCATACCAGAAACATCAGAAAAATGAACAGTGTAGTGAGACAAAAACATGTAACATATTTTAAAAAGGATGTGAATGAATGCATTCATTTGTTCAATCAAACCCGAAATCATGAAACACACACACACACACACACTTCTCCTCCGTTGTGGGTAATGGATCACATAATACCACAGCCTTTCTCCATGCCCTCACTCCCTGTATCAGCCCACTGTGGATTTCCTGCTCTTCCTCCACATTTTTTAAATAGCCTGACTATTACATTGCATCTGGCAGAGGACAAAACTATCTGTTTTGTACTGCTGTACTGGTGCTAGAGTGACCCAGTGGGGATGGTAAAGGTTCTTACGTTTTACCACATCCCCTCCTTTAGGCAACTCATTAATTACCATAGACAGGTCCTATATGGGAGGAGAGGATTGGACAACTAGAAGGAAGGACAAGAAGAACAGAGGTTTTTCAAATGATTGAGTTGAGAATCTGTACTTCACGTTTGTCCAGGGGCCAAAAACTTCTATGGGAGAACTGAATGACTATAAAAGATAGACAGAGGGATAGTATGGCTTGGAAATTAGGTTTAAGGCTTAAACAAAGGAACTCACCCGGACAAATGTATAACATCGACTTCTATCCACTGAGATCAATGTGGGCCTCATAGGCTCCTGAGGACAGCTCATTTTAGGCCTGATACTACGTGCGCAATATGCACCAGATTCAATTTATCACCAAGCCATTCATTAGCTGAAACGTGTGTGTTAATTAGTGCTGGGTGGAAATAAAATCATGCGCCCCAGTGGGTGCCTGAGCCTGGATTAGGAAAGCTTGCCGTGTTACTGTAGTGCCTAAGCTGTTAGTTGAAATAAAGAATAGGAAGTAGAGAGATGTCTCTGTCGACAGTAAAACAACACACTACGGGCAGGTTTCGCTGACCCAAACTAGGCCTAGTCTAGGCCTAAAAAAAAAACAAGCTCAATTGAGTTTTCTATGAAACTGAATTTTGTAGTACTAGACTTGTCTTACTCCATGTTACTCCATGAGACTGGCCCATAGTGTTAGTGATGGTGGGCAGATTGTTACAGCATTGAAACTGTAACCAAAAGGTCACTAGAACTGAGAAGTAGCTAGGTTGAATCCTCAGGTTAAAAGATCTGTCAATTGAGTAAGGCCAGCATCCCTAATTGCTCTCGTAAATCACACTGAATAAAAGCTTCCGCTAAATGACTAAGACTTGTTTTTAATGTAAAATGTGGGGATCATTATAATGTTCATCCATCTTATCGCATGATAGATAGCAGATGAAGTATAGATGGATCGTGGAGCAGAATGATAAACTATCAGAGCATTGGCTCGGAGGAGAACAGGGGGAGGAATGATTGACGGATGGGCCAATTGGTTTCGGACGAGCAGTGGAGGCAGCCCTGTAAGTCATGCTTAAGTCGGAGTCCATCTTTTCAGCTTGAGATGTATTTGTCAGGGGTAAATATGTGAAGCCACCGCGCCTGACAAAGGGGATAGCTGGGAGTTGGAGAGCCAATCAGAATTGTCATACATTCAACATATCCATCCATAAACAAACAAAACTTCCCCCCACTCACACATTTTAAATAGGTAAATATAAAATATATATTTTTAACACAGGTGAATCCATTGAGATAAACAAATCTCTTTGAAAAGGCAGACTTGTCTGTTGACTGTACCGCTGAAACATGGACGCAGGACACAAGAGCAGGGGAAACAGAGAACATTCAATAAGTGAAACAAAATGGGCAGAAACTAAAAATAATACCTTATAAAAGAACTAGGACATAGACAAAATAAAACGCGGAACCAAAATGGAAATAAACGTATTGTAGGGTGAAACGTTACATAGTGCTGCGGTTCCAGGACGTGGCATTTACACAGTCCTCAATAGGAAAGGAGACATGAACAAGCATGGCAAACCAAACATAGGCTTTTGATTTCCCTGATATTACCAAATATTTGAATGACAAAATGATAAGACACTCCTTCTCAGGTAGATAAACGGTAAACCTGTTGTCCATTTCAAACATACCCGGCAGACAAGACTAACTGCTATTTATAAGACATGAAAGCAACCTCTAGCCCTGCACTGGAGCTAACAGCACCTTGGTTTGTTTACTGTAAAAAGAGCAAATGAAGTGTGAAGGTGAGACTGGAAAGAGACTCACACCCGTCCCTCTTCCACTCGCAGCTCTGAGGCAGTGGAGAACCATAACGTTACAAGCACACGCACACACGCGCACGCATGCGCTCCTCCCAGCAGTTGAAGTGCTCATTGTTCAGCCCTTGAAAGAATGGGGACTTCAGGGGACCCGGTTACAAAGCAAATACAACACAGGTCCTTTCTGATCGCTGGGGGGGACCGGCATCCTAATTGTTTCATTATGCTGACTAGGGCCTGTTTGATCCGGTTGGTGTGGCAGCTCGGTCAGCCAGACAGTCTCGGACAAATATACGGTTTATAAAAAAAACATTAACGTATTTATAGGAGCAAAGTGGAAATTAATTTTGCTCTCCTCGTCTGTTTGTGGAAAACGGGATGACATCAGAAGAGTTCGGTATTGGTATTCATCATTGCCGTGGGTGTTTGATGAAGCACGCTGCGCCCGGCAGAAGGGAACGAGTCGCGCTTCGAAACATTTTAGGTCCATAATGAAACCATTGCCGGTAGACTACACTCTGAAACATATACCTGTCATTCAGAGAACAAACAGAGTGTGTGTGTGTGTGTGTGTATGAGGCAGTGTGACTCCCTCCAAATAGCTTTTGTCTGTCCATCCCAACGATTTCAGTGGGTTGCAAGCACGTATTCTTATTACCTGTAAATCTGTCTTCCTGAGTGTAGGACTTTAAGGAAATCGAATATTTCCCTGAACATGTCAACTAGGCTAGTCCACTGGACACGGACCATGTTAGAATGAAATCTACAGAGTGGAGAAATACATGTACAGCCAAACAGTGGAGAGAAAATAATTCTGTTATTCGTTGCCCTCCTCTCTGAAACACGACTTCAATATATTAAGAGCTTGTTTGATGACAATCTCTCATGGACAGATCTACGTACCTTCTCAATTTGTGTCCAATTAAGACCTAGACAACCAGGTTGGGGGTGTCCCTGACTAATCAGTGTAACTAATCAGTGGCCTTAATTTAACAATCAAGTACAAGGGTGTAGTGAAGCCTACAGACGCTTGGCTTTCCATGAAATGAGTTCAAATGGGAATGACACCTGTGGTTTATCGGTTTCATGATCACATTTATAAAGCAAAAATTTTTGTTTTAAGATTGTTTCATGTCTTGCAAGGTTAGCTACAGTGTGTTCCTTCATCAAGCATGTATTCTTGTAGCTGTGTGGGGTAACTTAGTAAACATGTTAGCCAAAATGTATTTTTACTTTTTATGCGTAGTACATCTGCAAAATATATTCACAATGTGCATTGTAAAGATGCAGTCCAGAGAGTTTGTATAATTTCAGCCAGTAGTTCTTGTAAACGTGGTAGCTCATGAGACAAAGCTCGTCCCAATTTCATGTTTAATATATGTCATCTAATTATGTATAATCTCTGAAGAACAGAACTCCTAGTGTAAGCAAATTGCTCTTTTGGACTATTTTCCATTTGACAGTCAAGTGTTTGCATAGCTAAAATCATCAATACATCATAACAAATCCCCAACGCATTGTATTACAATGTATTTGTAGTGGGAAGGGCACGTCAATACTGCCCGTGTCTTTGATATCATGGCATCTATTTGCACAATTGTGACAACCAGAGCCCTGATTGCAAGAAATATCTGACAGGCTACAAAGGTATCCCCTGATCCAACACACTCATGTCTCTGTGGTGAGCTAGAGTCAAAGGGACCACAAACTGACAAGCACCTGATACACTGCAAGATATTGTATTGGACAGCACAGGCATATCGAATTCTGGCTCCAGCTGTATGCCATTTACCCAAGCGTGGTAATTAGGCCTTGCAACATTGATTAACCTGCTTTTGGCAGCACGTTCCCCATGCTGGACATATTCCGTGATCTTTAAACCATTCTAAAGGCATGAACATCATTTGCTTGCCATGCAATGGTTTGTCTTTTCCATCTTTTATATCCAGTGGGTCCATTAACTACTGTACTGCGTGAAACTCTTGCCCCCAGTTTAAGAACCATTTCCCCTCCATCCTGATACGTCACATAGTAAAACAAAACACAAAATCTCCTGCTTGAAATCTCCTGCATCCCAGTCACACCCCGTCTTATGGTATGAAACAGTTTTCCCAGAATACATTTTCATGGAATGTGGAATGCATATTCTCATAGAGCATTTGCTCAGGGCCTGGCCTATATTAGGGAACTCCCCATAGATTGTTTTAATCATTATCACTTAGATTTCACATCACGTGGGTTTTATCATGGGTAGGTATGTAGGATCAAACTAAAGGAACGTTACCGTTGCATACGTACCCTGTTGCATACGTACCCGTAGTTTTGGGGGCCCTACAACCAATGGCTGGATACTCGGTTTGTTCCTCTATCAGATTTCCTCTTGCTACAGTAGATGCACAAAATCACTATGGTTTTCTCATTATCAGTCTTTATAATTAGTCAAAATGATTGTGCTATTCAGAGGTCTTGTGAGCACAGTTTGAGCATAAACACACTCAGGTAAACAGCCAGTTGCCTCATTAGCTATGTGACGATTCTGCAATTATTTGCTTTAGCACATTTGAGTGGTTTTAGTTTCAATCATGCAAAACTACTGCAATATTCAGTTCCTATAGGGCAAAACATCATCCGCATCTCAACCAAAACAAATGTGAAATGCAATACGGGTAATGTTATACGGGTACGGGTAATGTAATACGGGTGCAAATACTAAATCCTATCAACGCAGTGGTAAATCCCCTCAGGTATGAGTGTAAAATGACACCACTGCAAAACCACAGCTGATATGGTCTCAGGTTCTGGTCAATCCCTTTCTGCATCTCTTATTGTGCCACAGACAAACAGTTCAACATTGATTTGACCTGTAGCTCTTGGGATATTTATGGTTCTATTGAATTTGCCTCCTGCGTGAACTATCGTCTTCTCTATTTGCCACTGAAACATCTAGAAATGTGTTCTTGTATACTACAGTATAGTGTGATGCATTTGTTAGCATTTATTGTTTTTGCCTGTAGTGTTTTTGGAAAAGTACTCTATAGTATTCATTGGATATATTACTGTAGTATTTACTATAATGTTGAGTTATGATGCTGGAAAGGCGAGGGATTTGTCTTTGAGGAAACCTACTGGACAAATGCTAAATAATGAATTGTCCATAGCATGTGGGTTGGTCTGTATGGTGTTACTATATATTTTTCTAAAGTAAACAGTTTTTCTTGTCTTCTGAGCAGAGAGGATGAGAGGAACAAGCATCTGTTAGGAGTTACAGATAGACAAGGAAATATTGCCATTGTTTATTGCGAGGGCCTGGGAGGGAAAAATGTAGGAACACAGTCTGTACGACATAAATAGAGACACATTGTTACTGGAAGCATTTGTACAGGATAATATGCAGAGCAGTCAGTACACACACACCCAAGGTGACAAGCTGTCCCCATTTTCCACAGACATTCCCCACTTTTTCTGGCCCTCCAAAAGAAAAAAAAGTAACTCAGAAGTTAAATCCAAGCTGATTTTTCAGTAGTCAGATGCTTTTGTCTAATCTGAATTGCATGTAGATGCAGTAATATCCTGTACCAAACTCGGACATTGACCGTTTATGAGCAAGTTGGACACATGACTTATAGTTATCTGATACTTTTTCTTTAAAAGATGTAACCGGGAGTTTAGTTCAACAAACATTTTGAACAAACAATTATGGCAGTTGCGCGGGAAAGGTGTACGTCGTGCATAATGAATCGACAGATAAAAACAAACTCATATTTTAAATGCGTAGATAGACAAATATGCCGGTAGGTTATCTTTGTGCTACTTCGTTGGAGATGGTCATGGGTGTTTCTGGGGGAGGGCAACAAGCTAGGACCCCCTTGTGGACCTCGTAAATGTGGAGTCTGAAATAACTAATGCTTACTCTAGATGGCCCTCCTAACAGTACATCTGAGGTTGCCCCCCGCCCCCCAATTGAAGTGGTTTAGAACTGCTTCTGCCGATATTAATTGTCAGTGTTTTACCCCGAAGGCTGACTGTTATTGCACTGCAACCTACCTCTCATAGTGGGGAGGAGGTTATGTTTGTATGTGGGATTAGAGAAAATGGCCGACATATTCAACAATGAAATGGACACTAATGTCAGGAATACGAATTATTATATCTTCTGCCATTGTGCATCTTCAAATGAGTTACATAAATGCACAAACAAATTATGTATAGACCCTGACACACAGATACACAAACTTCATTAAAAAGCATTGTGCAGAGCAGGGAGCTGACACACACACACACTAGAAAACAGCACCATATAGAGCAGTTGGCCCCTTGAAAGAACAGCCTCAACAATTATGCAACGTTGGTACACAGACGCCAAACACGGGGAGCTTATTTATTTATTTGAAAGTGAAGAGCTTGTTCAGTTTCAAGTGGCGCTGCTCTCTTAAAGCTTCACCTGAACACAGGCAGCGGTAAGTGGGCATTCATTTGCGTGTGCATCAGAGGCGCACAGTGACATGACAAAACAAAACAGAGATTATGGACTGACGAAATGAAAAATCTGATCAGTCATTTGGTTGTTTGCGGTATAGTCACACTGCTCCACAGCTTCTGAATTTAAGCTTAATTTTCTTCTTCTCTGTTTCTCTCTACTCTCTACGTCCATTCTCACTCGGGTGGTGTGAGTTGCTGGTCGCCCACCCCGCCCTCATCCTCTCGCACTCCTCCCTTTTACAATAAACATGCAAGGTTCCTCTCCAGAGAAATCTTTCCCTGCGAGTGGCAGCAGAGGACCCAGCCAGCTTGCAGCCAGGCCTGATAAATGCCCAGCTAGAGCTGCCCCTCTCTGGGAAGAGAAGAGACACATCCCTGACAAACAAGAAAATACATATTTATAGAATAAACTGAAATTACAACAGAATACGAAGGAACGGAGATTCAGTACAAATTACCAGCAACCTCTGATTTAGACTTCAGAAAGCAGACGTTCGATGGTTAAAAGGGGGCATGTATAGATAGACCATCTAACAGAACTGAGTGCTAAAGTAGTCTGAAGATGCCTTGTGAAACATTTTAGAATAGTTTATATACATATATATATATAAGCTTCAATATGTAAACTTGAATCACACAATATGTAGTGTGTTTCAAAATGCAAAACATATGAAACGGATTACAGTGCTGTGTTTCAAGAGCATTCAGTCTTCCCCTATCACAGTGACGACTTGCGTTCCCCTGGTCCTCGCGGTTCCACCTGTACACAGTGTTTTGCACACAAACCCTTTGAGGGCTGAGATGGTTTGGTTTTTTTGCGCATTCACATTCCACGAGCCTTCAAAGCACATTCCAACGCGTTTGGACTTCTCCTCGTTGACAAGTGATCGCCGCCGGTGAACCGTACAGAGGGGTGGTCGAAACGCAAAAACACACCTCATTCAGGCGTGCTCGCTGGCAGAGGTGTGACCAGAAGACTTTGTTATGTTGATGGTTATGGTCTGGCAGCCTGTGGGTTAAACACTTGGGGCGTGCGGTTCACAGCAAACCGTTACAGCAGGTTTTAACGCATGTCTCAACTAGAGAGAAGTGGTCGTTCACATTTTCCTACATCAATTTAATTTCATATCTGATGACGATGACCCTGAGGTACCCGAAGACTGCAAACACTGGAATTAGAATATTGAGATTAAGGAAGGTCAGTTCACTATGTAATTGAAGGAGCATTACATTTAATTCTGAAGGCTTCTAGGTATGTTTGTTTACACTTTGCCACAGCAGAAGTACCTCTTTGATATTTCAATGAGCTAAAATCATAAGATGACAATGAAGATGACATTCACTCCCAGTAAGGCCAACTTGACACAGCTGCGGTACAGGCTTTTCTACACTGTGCCATAGCCTCTAGACAAGGTAAGTATTTCTACAGCTTCTCTCCCTCACTATCTAACCTTCTGCCCTCTTAGCAAGTAAGACAATCTCTTGACCTTTCTCAGAGAGCAAGAGACAGATCACCCTAATGTAAACAGGAGAGGGTTTCAACACTATGCCAAGTATTTTATCGATCACTACAGTCAGCGAAAGTCATTGGCTTGACCTACTAGGCCTTCTCTTGGAGATCTATTGTGTTTTGCAGGCTGTATATTCAGCCCTGCACGATAAAATCTAAAAGGAATTATTATCTTATAATAGGAGCTGAATTGTATACACTACTTCATTCTATACACTTTACTATAGCAAATGTGTTATATGTTAGCTTCTAATA
This sequence comes from Novumbra hubbsi, assembly GCA_016801125.1. NCBI lineage: Eukaryota > Metazoa > Chordata > Actinopteri > Esociformes > Umbridae > Novumbra > Novumbra hubbsi. The sequence goes on from JACXGK010009042.1 coordinate 11,859, forward strand.
TGTTTTACCTTTGTTGTATATATCCAATCGAAGTCAGACTGCAACACTGAAGTGATGTGAATGCTGGGCATTTTTTATTGCAGATTTGTTAGTTGGTTTAGTGGACAGGATTGGGGTTTAGAAGTTTCCATGTGTTCTCTTTTTTCTTCCCTCAGGTCAAATACTTTCTCAATTTCTTTCCTTCTCTTTTCATCTCTCCCTGTTACAACCCCAACTACAGACCACCTGGGAGAGGGGGGAGGGCATGACAAATTGTTTAAGGACAGGTGTGCTTCAATACAAACACGAAAACAACAAATTTCCGGTCCAACGTAAACATATTTATTCACATCACCACAGGGAACTATGAACAGTGCCAATGAAACTAAAACAAAAAAATGACTAACTAAACTGCCTAACCAAAATCTGTCTCTCTATTCAAAACCGTTGGCGCCCGTTCCTTATCAGGGAACAGGTATGGTTGAAATGAATTTTATTTTTATTCTGTCTCTAACTTTTCAAATAGAGTTACCATTCATTTATTAGACTGATCATTTCTTTGTCAGTGTGCAAATGTGCAAAATCAGCAGGGGATCAAATAATGTTTTCATCCACTGTAGATGTTGAGCGAATCAGAGACAGACAGTATGAATGAGAGGTAGGGAGAAAAAGAAGGGAAACCAAACACAACACACCACGTTATGCACACAGACATCTAATTATATACACACAGTACATGTAATACCCCCTTTTCCATGTTCAACCTCCCCACCCAATCGTACTAGTTTTCCTCTCTTTCCTCACTTCCCTCTACTTCACCTCGGTCTCTCTGAGCTCTCGCCTGTCTTGTGTTGCCTTTCACCCTGCCACCATTAGCATCCTGAAAGGTTACAAGCGCGTGGGCGAGAGATGGAGAGTTGGCAGGGAAAGACAAATAGAGGGCGGCAGAGGCGGCAGGTGGAGGGAGGGAAAGAAAGACAGCGAAGTAGAAAGGGACAAGACATCTGGAGGCTTGATTGCCAATTAATTTGGAGACGTGGGCCAGTCAGTGTTTGTAGACACTCGTGTTTGAGTGGTGGAGACTTGAGGAGGCACAGCACATCTGGGAGGATGGTGGCTATCAAATCATATGGTGGCATACGCTCTGCGGGTTACAAACGCTTTGGTGGTGCATGTGTGTGTGTTCTTGCGGTGCTAGGCTTGTAAATTAACTTTTATAAATGTTATTTTTGTCTAAAGTGTTATGTTTAGGATAAGTAGGGGTTAGGGTTAGATTTAGAGGTTAGGACTTATGGTTTAGCGTTAAGAGTATGGCACTATATGGGTGTGTGATCTGAGGCATTATAAAATGCCTAGTGTTTCCTGTGTTCAACCAGATCAAAATGATCCAGAAAAGCTTTTTCTGGAGGTTGACATACATTTGAGTAAGTTCGATTTTAACAGTATATCTAATTTTCAAGGTATACAGTGACAGTCTGTACTTAGCATAAAATAATGGTCTAAAAAAATCATATATTTCCGATTATTCTAGTAAAGATAAATGGCCAAAATCAACAACACCAGAAACCTTTAAATATTGGTTCAAGATAACACAGTTTGATGAAAGAGGCTAGATGAAGTAAGATGAACTTCATTCCTTCCAAGGGAACATCAATTGTGCTGTCAGTTCTAGTCATTCATCCACTTCAGCTCCAGTAAAAAGATTCAAAGCCTGGCAGATTAAGTGAGAGGTATAACTAGTCTAATTTTCTCAGGTCGGGTAGTTTGCAACAGAAGAATAATGGTTTTAAGAAAACCACGATAATGTCACTAAGGCTGGGCCATAGCAAATGCTTTTACTGTACGGAAAGCTCTCATGAAATAATCTCCCACAAGAACTTTATTCAAGACTTAAGAATTTCGGTTTTCTCTGAGAGTCAGAGAGAATTCCACCATGTGGGGTCCATGTTAGGAGACCCTCAGTCTCAGCAGAGGCTGCACTAGTTTTTGTAAAGACACCGTATGTAAGGGACTGGGTGAAACGGTGGGATGTTTGGGGATCCAAAAGCATGACGTGAGGGACATGTTCGGAAGTGGTGAGCAGGTGTAGTTGAGCTCGGATGAAACGGGCTGTGTTGATTGGAGGGGTCTCGGATAAAACGAGCTGGGAAAAAAATGCTCAGGTGAAGCGAGCAGATGAATACAAGAAAATGCTCAGGTGAACGAGCAGATGAATACAAGAAAAGGCTGGAAAGCCAAAAGTACTGCGAATAAACGCAGGAGCTAAAAAACGTAGTGGGCAACGTAACGTGTAGCCTCATGTGGGACTTTGTTTGAAATGGCAACCAGGGTGTGAGGAACGGGAACTTAAATAGGGGTGCTGATGAGAGATGAGAAACAGGTGTGTGTAGTTGGGCGTGTGCTTGTGCTTGTGACCGTAGGGAGAGATGCAGCCACTAGAGAGGGTGGTAAGACCAGAACTGCGTTGGGTCATGGTGGAACCCTGATAGGACCCCCCCCCCCTCTACGGACGCCACCTGGCGGCCGCCCGACTCGACCAGGATGGGCACGGTGGAAATCCCTGATCAGGGGGCGCTGGAGCTGGGTTGCCAACAGCGCTCTTCAGGACCGTAACCCTCCCAGTCGACCAGATATTGAAGACTGCGTCCTCTCCTTGGTGGCGGAGCCGGGGTTGCGGGGCAGAGAGGGCTGGTGGAGAGCGGCTTTAACTGTGAGACATGGAAAACAGGGTGCACACGCATAGAGGGAGGAAGCTTCAGCCGAACAGCGCACGGACTGACGAGGGCGTCCACCTCATGGGGACCCACGTAGCGAGGAGCCAGCATACATGAGTCAACCTTGAGGAGCAGGTCTTTTGCCAGTAGCCATACCTTCTGTCCGGGAGTATAGCAGGGTGCAGGGGGGGCGGCGCCGGTCGGCTAAGCGTTTGGAAGCGGCAGGCGCACGCAATAGCGCCGCACGGGCACAACGCCAAACCCTCCGACAATGACGGAGAGGTGCCTGGATGGATGGAACGGCAACGTCAACCTCCTGAGATGGAAACAGTGGTGGCTGGTACCTGAGGCAGGCGTGGAAAGGGGACATGCCAGAGGAGGAATTAAGCAGGGAATTATGTGCGAATTCCACCCACTGCAGGTAGGTGCTCCAGGAGGTCGGGTTGGCAGAGGTGACCGTGCGCAAGGCAGTTTCTAGTTCTTGATGGGTACGTTCCGTCTGTCCGTTGGATTGAGGAAGATAGCCGGATCCTAGATAGCGCGTCCGGTTTTGTGTTCCGAGACCCTGGACGAAACGTATGGTGGAAATTGAAACGTCAAAAGAACAGCGCTCAGCGCGCCTGCCTGGAATTCAGGCATTTCGCCGAGTGGAGGTAGGCCAGGTTGTTGTGGCCTGTCCAGACTATAAAGGGAAGGTCAGCCCCCTCCAGCCAATGTCGCCACTCCTCTAAAGTGATCTTGACCGCGAGCAGCTCCTTGTTCCTCACGTCATAGTTCCTTCATAGTGCTTCCGCAAGAAGAACGCGCAAGGGTGGAGTTTTAGATCGCTCGGGGAGCGTTTTGAAAGCACTGCTCCCACTCCTTTGTCTGAGGCATCCACTTCAACAATGAACTGCAGCGCCGGATCCGGTTCAGTAAGGATGGGAGAGGAGGAAAACCTACGCTTGAGCTCCCGGAAAGAGTTGTCCGCCCCTTGAGACCAGCAAAAATGGATCTGGACAGAGGTCAGGGAGGTGAGTGGCGTGGCGACCTGGCTATAGTTCTGAATGAAGCATCTATAGAAGTTCGCGAAGCCGAGGAAACGTTGGAGCTGATTCCGGTCGGTGGGAGATGGCCACTCAGTGACAGCCTCAACCTTTGCGGGATCCATCTCCACTCGCCCTGGTGAGAGAATGTGGCCCAGGAACGAGACAGTGGAGGCATGGAACTCGCTCTTCTCAAGTTTTGCGGAGGAGGCGCTCGAGTACCTGACGGACATCTAGGGTATGGTCTTGGAGGGAGCGTGAAAAAATCAAGATGTCGTCAAGGTAAACAATGACAAATCGAATAATCATGTCCTGGAGGACATTGTTAAACAAGGCCTGGAAAACGGCACCACAAGATATTCATATGCCCCAGTGGTGTGTTGAACTTTGTCTTCCACTCATCGCCCTCTCGGATGCGCACCAGGTGATAAACGTTGCGCAGATCCAGCTTGGTGAAAACAGAAGCTCCCTGAAGGGGTGTGAAGGTGGAACTGAGAAAGGGCAACGGATACTTATTGCGCATGGATATGGCGTTGAGAGCCCGATAATCAATGCAAGGGCGTAAAGTGCCATCCTTCTTCCCAACATAATAAAACCCAGCCCCGACAGGGGAAGATAAAGGGTGGATAATCCCTGAGGATAGGGAATCACAGATATATTGTTCCATGGCCTCTGTTTCAGTTTTTGACAGATTGTACAACCGACCGCTGGGTAGTGTCGCACCTGGCAGTAGCTCTATGGCTAGATCGTATGGGCGGTGAGGGGAAGCAATAGTGCGCTCTCCTTGTTGAATACCGCTACAAGGTTGTGGTGCAACTGTAGCGGTTGTAGTCCCTGGTGTCTCTGCTGATCCCAGGCAGTGTTGAAAACACTTGGGGCCCCAAGAACAGATATTGCCCAGGGTCCAGTCGATCTGCGGATTATGGCGCTGTAACCAAGGGCGACCGAAGACCAGCGGGGACATGGGGCTGTCGAGGATGAAAAATGACAGCTCCTCCCGATGGATACCAGCCACAATCAGGAGTACGGGGGCTGTTTGGTGTTGGATAAGGGCTACCTTGTTCCGGCTTAGTCCCTGTACCGTCACTGGTAGGGTGACGGGAGTGAAAGGGATCCTGAGCTGGTTCGCAAGTGCTCTATCCAGGAAGTTGCCGTCGGCCCCTGAGTCGATGAGAACCATAGTGGGATGAGAGGTGCAAGCTCGACCTGTCCATAGCTCCTCACCAATCTGCAGGGCCGTGCGTCTCCCTGAAAGGAGGGGGCAAGAGGAGATGGAATGTCCCGGTTGGCTACAATACAGGCACACACCCTCGGCAAGGCATCGTGCACGTTCGGATCTGGAAAGACGCGCGCGTCCCAGTTGCATGGGCTCCTGATTGAGATTGTGAGGAGGTGTAGGCGCAGGCCCAGGAGTCGAGGGCAATGTGGGACGAGGAAAAGCGAAAAAAAACCTCTCCCTACGTCGCTCGCGGAGCCGGTTATCAACTCTAAGGGCCAGGGAAGTGAGCTGATCAAGGGTGTTGGGTTCCTCCGGAAAGGCCAGCTCATCCTTTAATCTCTCTGAGAGACTGTTTAAGAATGCTCCCTGTAGTGCTGCGTTGTTCCACCCACACTCAGCCTAGAGGGTTTGGAAATCAATTGCGTAATCCGTTACGCTTTTGGACCCTTGGCGCAGGGCAAGGAGACGTCTCCCAGCGTCCCGTCCCCCCTCCAGGTGGTCAAACACCTTCAAAAGCTCCTTCATGAAGGTATTATACAAGGAGCTGAGGGGACTGTCGCTCAGCCACTCGGCTGATGCCCATGAAAGGGCTCTTCCCGACAGGGCGCCGACTAGGTACGCTATCCTAGCCCGGTCAGTGGAGTAGGATAGCGGCTGTTGCTCGAACAAAAGGGAGCACTGGAGTAAGAAGGGCCGAACTCGACCTGGCTCCCCAGTGAAGCGCTCGGGGGAGCAACATAGGGTTCCCGATAGGGTGGCACCAATGGATGGGGTGAGTTAGGAGCGCCCGCAGGGGTTGCCTGCTGGTGGTGTGGGTCGCTCCAAAGCGCGGTAAAAAGAGCAGGGTGAAGTAAGAAGGTGAAGTGAGCAGATAAATACAAGGAAAGGCTGGAAAGCCAAAAGTACTGTGAATAAACGCAGGAGCCAAAAACCGTTGTGGGTGACGTATTTAGAGATACGAACAGGTGTGAAAATATATGATACTCTAAGCATTCCAGGTGTGTCAACTGCTCCGCGTTGCACTGCTGACCCTCGTCCTCTCCAACGATCCACCTCGCCGGTGTACTAACTACCGGCAGGAGATGGCAGCAGCGCACCCCACACCCCCTGCACATCATTAGTTATTAGCTCCCCTATTTAAGTTCAGTGTGTGTATGCCCATCACGGGATATTGTTTGAAACGTGTTGTGCTGTGTTACGACGATCACAGAGTAAATCACCCAAAACTGAAGACTTTGTTTTGTTTCTTTAATTTTTTGCCTTAAAATCTCCTTGCACAACACACCAGGCAGGTGTTGGTCTACCACGAGCCACCAGAACAGCTTCAATGCACTTTGGCATTGACTCTATTAGTCTACTGCAGGAATGGAACACCATTCTTCCTAAAGATAATCCCTCCATTGTTTTTTTGAGGATGGTGCATGGAAATGGGTTGAAATCCGGTGTCAACGAAGGAAATATCATATGATTCCTATCATGTTCATACCCATTTAACGTGCAGGATGACTCATTTGACCATGTTATTTTTACCACAACTCTGTATGCCAGGGCCAATGATTTTTGCACCGTTGAACTCTCAAATGTGCATTTGTCTTTGTAATGCAGGGTTAATGTACTGCAACCCTACTATAATGTCCCATTCTGTGTAGTTCTTGACAGACTGTTCTTCCTGAAAATTTCTGATCACATACTGCACTGACATTCTCAGTCACTTGGGAAATAGATTTGGTTTTGCAGTAATGCACGAGCATCACAGTCATTGACTTTTCCCGTTCAACCACAATTTTAAAACCTATGTCTGTCCCATGGATCTGAACACAGAACTTTAGTCACCATTCCTACTGAAACAGACTAGCCGGTTGAGAAGTCTTCGAGACTGACGCTCCTGCCACCCATGTCCCAATTATGAATCCGCTTTCAAAGACCCTTTCCTCTTGCCATCATGATCCAAAATCTAGGTCACCTGCTCACCGTTGTTATAAGCCACAGAACATGATTGGATGTTTAATGCTTAATTGTGTTATGCAGTACACCTGTATGGAAGCATCTTCATTTGTTATGTTCCTCCACTCATTAATTCATTTTGTTAGTTATGGTATAACTATTATATACATGTGATAAGTGGTTGTTTCGCTAGGCTATCTAACTGCAGGTAATTTTCAATGAGACTGTCTGCTAAATGGCTAAATGGTAATGCTGTTGGAGTGCTACTATGTGTTATATGCATTTTAATTGGCTTAAACCTTTTTTGTACCCCAGGAAAAGAAGCCACTGCCTGGTAATCAGCTAATGGGTATCCTGTGTTAAATACATAACTTCCCCAACCTGTTGCCAATGTTCTGCTCTCTGGGCACACTGGATGTTAATGAGAGGAGCTGCAAATAATAGATACTGACCTTCACAATGGGCTTTGATTGGCTCCCTCTGGCCCTCTGGGTGTCCTCTGAGTGACTTGTAAACTGACTTGAATATTTGTGAATATTCATGACACTGGTGTTAAGGTATGAGGACACGCGCATGGATTGTTTTTAAATGACCCAGAGACCTTTCGGGTAGACTGTGCATGGCTGAAGTGCTTTTTTCCTAGCAGAACAAAGCATTAAGTCTTTGTTTGTACCTCGGTGGAATTTGTTATAAGCCCATAGTCTAAGCCACACTGAAAAGTACTTCGCTGAATGGAAGTAGGAATTAAGTCTTTGTTTGGTGCTTCAGAAGAATCCATTATAAAGCTATTCTTCAGGAAGAAAATTATATCGCTAAACGTTTTCTCCTGAGTCCCAAGGTCTTGCCTTCTGACAGAGGATAAGCCGATTTGTCACATTCGGATATTGTTCTAAGCTCTTTTACGTGATGACATGGTTACCTTGTAAAAGTCAATGAGAACTAAACACTGGAGAACTTTATAATAATGACTTGACATAAAGGTTTGTCATGGCATGAATGCACAACTTCTTAACAAAACCCGATATGGTCATCATACAGCAGATTTTTTCAGATTTGGTCTCAAAATAGGATTTCCTAATCCACAGTGTACATACTGCAATTTTGACAGTGGGCAGATTGCTAGTAGTAAGGGTCATCTATCATTGATGGATGACACTATATTTATGCTGCTGCACTGACTGTATCTCAGACCTTGGCCCTGATTTTTAGCAGTGAATTTGGTGGGGCTTTTTTTCCCTCCACTGCACATGACTTCTGTCACTCCTATGTGCTTAACAGCCTTCAGTCCTGTGAACTGCACCTATTCCCACATCCCGTATTCAGCATTAAACGTTGGACACCCGACCTTCATATTTGTCTTAGGAAGCTACATTTTTGGCATAAAATGGGTTCTGCGAACTTGGGAAAATTACATTTAGAGCTAGACCAAGATCCTCCCGAATTCCCTACTTTGAAAATATTCATTGGACACCCAGCCCCCAGTAGAATGAATGAAAGAACGAAAGGACTTATTAGTCCTAATATTAAAATATTAGTAAATATGATTCAGCTTTTTACATTTCAATTAGTGTCTGTGTTTAAATAGTCAATGAGTTTGTTAGCTCTTATGTGGATGCACTAAACAAGCTAGATACTGAGCCATGGGGATAAGAGAAAATAACTGTCAAAAGACCTGCGTAACAAGGTGATGGAACTTTATAAAGATTAAAAGGATATATTTACCCAAAGCCTTTTAAATGCCAGTCAGTACTGTTCAACTACGTAATAAAAATTGGAAAATTCAAGGATCTCTTGATACCAAGCCAAGGTCATGTAGACCAAGAACGATTTCAATCAATCAATCAATAAAATGTATTTATAAAGCCCTTTTTACATCAGGAGTTGTCACAAAGTGCTTTTACAAAAACAACCAGCCTAAAACCCCAGTTAGCATGCAACAACAGGATTGATGCACGGTTGCTAGGAAAACTCCCTATGGGGGCCGGATTGTAGGAAGAAACCTAGAGAACCAGGCTCAAAGGGGTGGCCATACCTCTTGTGGCTGTGCAGGGTGATGTTTAAGAATACTGTTAGACGCTGTGTCC
>JACXGK010009043.1:5798-20937 GCA_016801125.1 Novumbra hubbsi
AGGCATGCGGTTTTACGAATAGGATTTATTTCCCTATTGTAATCACGGAGTGTACACGACAACTCCCGTTCAGAATAACAGATAACAGCCAGTGACAGAGTCACTCGAATGTTCAACAGCACAACGTGCTGACACACAACACATGCGACAATACCGAACGAAGAGACAAGACACACGAGGGATTAAATGCACAGGTAATTAGGGCCAGCTGTGGGGAATCAGGGAGGGATGCGTTCACAGGACATGGGGAACAGGACAAACATGGACGATGGTGCCTAGAAGGCCGGCGACGTCGAACGCCGGGGGGCTACGCGGACAGAGGAGTGGCCGCCAGTAGGCGGACGCGTGACACCCAGTTTCATTATTTTTCTTTATAATATTTCTTTAAGTGTTTAAAACAGTGAGATACCATTTACCTGTTGGACATCACAATGAATTATAATAGATTCTATGCATTCATTTGCAGAAGAAGTGAATAACAAATTTTACATGAAAATATTTAATAAAAAATGTAATAAAAATATATAGACAAAACAATGGGAACTCTGGAAATTACAGGCTAAGACTTTCTGACCAATCAAAATCATACCTATACTGTCTATGTTGTAAGATTGACACACAGTTTTTCACAATTGCTGAAACACATTTCTTAAAACCTTCACGAAATCACACATGGCTTTCAGATCGTAAACACAGCCAGTCATTGTGTGTAAACAATGGCAACTGTGTTGTAGTTGTGTTTAACTTTTTTAACTTTTGCCTTTTGTGTTTACCATTTTACAACACAAGTGCATCACAGTGTGAAATATGATTTAGTCAGTGAGAAGTGTGTTTAGAGTTTTGCAAACAGAGTGAATGCATTTGGAAATGGTGTCAAACTACCAGAATGTGTTTAAGGTTTTGCCAAAAGAGTGATGATTCGACAAATTGGTTTAGGCCACTGAGAATTTGGTTTAGAGAATGGAGTTTAGTGTTTTAGCAATTCAGAAAAATTTTAAAAAAAAATAATAATCACAACTTAGTTCAGTGAAAATATTGAATACTCTAAATACACAAGAAATGTGTTTTAGAAACTGTGATAAGCTGTATATTCTGTACAATTGGTTTTATCACATAACTGGAAACTAGTTTGAAGTATTTTGAGTCATTGTGTGTAAACAATGGCAACTGTATTGTAGTTGTGTTTAACTTTTGCCACTTGTGTTTACCATTTTACAACACAAGTGCATCACAGTGTGGAATGTGATTTCGTGAGTGAGAAATGTGTTTAGAGTTTTGCAAACAAGAGTGAATGCATTTGGGAATGGTGTCAAACTACCAGAATTTAAGGTTTTGCCAAAAGAGTGACTTATTCTACAAATTGATTTAGGCCACTGAGAATTTGATTCAGAGAATGGGGTTTAGTGTTTAAGCAATTCAGAAAAACTTTAATTCAACCAGTTTACTGTGTAAACTTTGCCACGTCTGCTGAGAGGGCATGTTATTTTTTAGACTTTGTTCAACATTTCCTTACTGCTAAAAGGTAATAGTAATACTTAAAAAGAGATGGTATGGGTCTAGCTAAACAATTACTCTTTAGTGTGTTTATGTAAATTCATTCAAATGTTATATTGCGCTTTTACGATCAAATAAACAATTAGAGCCCAGATAAATAGCTTTTAACTATTTTGTTAGGTTTAAACTATTTTGTCTTGTGCACAGTATTTATTTTCTCAATGGATAAATGAATATGGGATTATAGGAATGGAGTGCTGGTAATCAGAGTCTCTGGTGTTATGGGTGGGGTTCTGGTGTTATGAGTGGGTCTCTGGTGTTATGAGTGAGATTATGGTGTCGGGAGTGGGGTTCTGGTGTTATGTGTGGGGTTCTGGTGTAAACAGTGGATCTCTGGTGTTAAGAATGGGTCTCCGGCATGGGGAGTGGGTCTCGTGTTATGTGTGAGGTTATGGTGTTGGGAATGGTTCTGGTGTTATGGATGGGGCTCTGGTATGAGGAGTGGGTCTCTGGTGTTATGAATGGGGTTCTGGAAGAGCATTGGTGATATGGGGGTGGGTGTTGAGGCAGTGGCAAGGCTCTTCAGGCTTTTCCATTCTCCCGCAGTCCTCCAAACCTTCCTCTTCTGCCCTGAGTGGAGCCAGCTCACTGAGAGCTCATCTAGTGCAGAGTGCTGCCACATGTGTTGGAGACAAGGAGCTTTGAAGAGAAACCCACTGGGGGAGTGGTGTGTGTGTGTCTGTGTGAGTGTGTGTTTGTCTCCAGGTCTTCATGTCTCCATAATAAAACCTAAGAAATCTATGGGATTTGGGGATATCTTACATTTGGACATTTACTTACAGTTACTGGGGATTAGGTATTATGGGTTAGATCAAGGCACTAAGGCTAGGTTGTGTTGAGGCATAAGGTTTAGGTTATTAATGTTAAGGTTAGGTTTAGGATAGGATTTCTGGGTTTCAGGACCCCACAAGTATAGAAAAACAAATGAGTGTTTGAGAGTGTAGGTGTGTGTTTAAGTGTCCATGTGTGTGTAGTGTGTGGGTGTGAGTGTGCGTGTGTTTCTCTGGCTCAATCTGAAGGGTTGTTTGGGGTATTCTGCACAGGTCGAGATGGGGGGAGGTGGGTTTTTGGGACTCACATTCAGATGTAATTAGTTGACACAAAGGCCTGGTTAAAGCTAGAATCCTCAGAGCCCCTATCCCTTTGATTGTGTGGGCCAGCTGTGGAGGAATGGCCATTATCTCCCTGTGTCCAGCATTATAAAGGAACCCCCAGCCTCACTCACCCTTGCATTGGGGTTCCCACAGGGGGAGGGCCATGATGTGGTCACCCCAGTGTACACACACACACACACCCACACACACAAACACAGATGTACAGAGAGACAAAGCCTAACTGGCCTGTTGACAGACACTCCTTTGACTGAATTAACACATAGCCTGTCCGTCTTAAAAACAGGCCTCACATCATTTATGCGTTATTAAATCTTGTAATTGGGCGCCTAGTAGTTTGCATATTACACCATTAGGGTAATATGTTTTGCTTCTCTCTGCACACAACCATTGTAGGCCCCCGGTGGCACGTTCAGTAATTCTCCGAATTACGACCTAATCATCACAAATGTTCTTTCGATCCGTGTGATTCATTACAGTAGGATTGATTGATGCGCAGACATGTTACTTTATTCGATTATTTAATCTATGGATCTATCTATTATGAATGGAAAAGTTTAGAAATTGTTTTAACCAATGATTTAAGCTTTGGCTAATAGGAATCTTTATCTCAAAAGTATTTTAAAGTTATTATCCAAAAAGGATTAAAAGACCATGAGCCTTGTCAGTAATAGAAAAATAATCAAGAATACAATTCATTTACAAACAGCACCACCTTCATGGTTTCCTGATGATTCTTGTTCTTGTTGAAAACCAAAGAAACAGGCATATAATATTTAAAAACCTAGTAGTAGTTTTAAATAAATTACTATGTCATGGATAAATTATTGTGCTTTTTTATTACTATAATTAATAATTTACCTGAGGTTTTGGCCCTTGAAATGTTCAGTCTGATGATGTAAACAATTTTGAATATATAATATATCAAAAAACGGCTCTGATTGGCTGATAAAATTGTCTAGAATCGTCCCCCTTAACCATGTGACCAGTCATTTGTCTATAATAATAAGATCACAATAAAATGTTGCATAATCACAGGATAAATATTTTTTTTTATTGCAACTTAAAAAGTATGAGAAACATAATTATGTTAATTAAAAATAAAACAAGTGTAGGCTATATGTCAAGGTTCGTATATGTTGATCAACTGTTGATAGTACCTTCACAGTTTATTATTGCAAGTGTACCATTATACCCCAAAATAGTTAGTGTGCCTACTTCCTCGGGTTGAGTGAAAAAAAACATATTATTAGTCATAACATTACCACATGTTAAATGCCCAGCATTTTTTCTTGTATACACTATCCCCTGCTGTGTGCGTAGAAACTGTTGAGCACAGGTGTTTTACTTGATTCGTTGTATTTATTAGTTTTAATTTGATTGCACTAACAGGCTACTTTTGTAGTCTATGGTGGTTGTTAGTACTTAGACATTGATTCCCACGACAAAACGGCCAGCGTGCCGGTGTGGGCGCATGAATTTCAAAGTTTAGCAAACAAGCACGGAATAAAGGGGCATCGTGGGCTCGTCAGTCGGTTAGAGAGGATATTTATTCGCCCCTCCATCCTTGGCCCCGAAGTGCCCTCTTCGCTTGCCTCTTTTTATTTGTCCCGTCGGCTGAGCGAGCCGCTCGAATGGGCCCTTTGGAATGGAACGAAAAGAAGAGGCGAATGCAGCTGTGACGTGGGCGTAGTTGTTCCATTCACTGCGCTTGCTATGGCAACCGGGCAGAGGCCCGGGAAAATGCGCCTCTTCTCTTTGGACAGCGTCGCGAGGAGTGAGGCAGCTGAAAGGGTCCGTAACAGTTAATATCCCACTGCTCTTAACTCAAGAATCCGTAAATATAGGCCAACAAAAACGAGGAATTTCTCACCCTATACAATTTTGTAATTTAATTGTATAATACTATACATTTTGGTGAATAAGCCAAGTTTCAGTCTATTTACATAGCCTAATAAAGAACGTTCTTATCCGCATGAAGTTTGGGATGTTCCTCGCAAGAATATTACAAATCTTTATAAATGACACCAATAAAACCTAATAAGTTACAAATTAAAGGAAAATCAGAGAGACTCGTTTTTTCCCACTGAGATTAGAGTCTATACAGTGTTTTTGAGTCAAGCCCAGTTTTTACTCTGCTCTGTAGTCTGCAGCAGGACTGTCGGTATTGTTGGGGAGAGTGATAGGGGCTTCTATCGAATCTCCCGTGACCAATGAGCGGGGTGCTGTCAGGGGTAACCACATCTGTCAACCGTTCTTGGCCAATAAAGAGCGGAGCGAGGCGGACCTCAGGTGCGCGCCTCTGCGTCCCCTTGGCACGGTTCCCGGGAGATCGAGAGAGAACCCTCGCTGCCCCGTGGCGGAAAATAGTAACTGTCAAAGGCAGCTCTTTTAACGAGAGAGCTATCACTCCGGCTCCGAGAGTTATGGCGACCGCAGCGTCCAACCACTACAGCGTCCTGACTACCCCCAGCAGCGCGCCACCGCCGCACTCGGAGTCCGGGAGCATGCAGCAGGCAACGGCGTACAGGGACGCGCACACCCTGCTACAGAACGACTACACGCTACCTGGCAGCGGTCATCCGCTCAGCCACGCGCACCAGTGGATCACGGCTCTGTCGCACGGGGACGGGGCTCCGTGGCCATCGAGTCCCCTCGGAGACCAGGACGTGAAGCCTATTTTGCAAAGCGACCGGGAGGATCTGCAGAATTCCGCAAGTCTACAGCAACAGCAGCGACACCCTCACTTAGCGCACCAAACACACCACGACGCCAGGACATGGCGAACAAGCACGGCCACCACTCACATCCCCGGTATGGCAACGTCTGACGGCCAGAGCCTGGTCTACTCCCAGTCTGGTTTCGGCCTGGGGGGACCAGAGCAGATGCACCACCACTCCCTGCGGGATGAAGACCACCACAGCCACAGCCCGCATCTAAGCGAGCATGGAGGCGGGGGCCAGTCGTCCCTCTCACACCACCAGCACGGGGGACACCCAGACCACTCGGATGAGGACACGCCGACCTCGGACGACTTGGAGCAGTTTGCCAAGCAATTTAAGCAGCGGCGCATCAAACTGGGCTTCACCCAAGCTGACGTGGGGCTGGCGCTAGGAACCCTCTATGGAAACGTTTTTTCCCAGACCACTATCTGCAGGTTCGAAGCACTTCAACTAAGCTTCAAAAACATGTGTAAACTCAAACCACTGCTTAACAAGTGGCTGGAGGAGGCGGATTCCACCTCGGGGAGCCCTACAAGCCTGGATAAGATCGCGGCACAGGGAAGAAAGAGGAAAAAGAGGACCTCCATCGAGGTGGGAGTCAAAGGGGCTTTGGAGAGCCATTTTCTTAAAAGTCCCAAACCCGGCGCCACGGAGATCACCTCCATAGCAGATAGCCTACAGCTAGAAAAGGAGGTGGTGAGGGTTTGGTTTTGTAACAGGCGGCAGAAGGAGAAGAGGATGACGCCCATTGGAGGACAGTTACCGGGAACCGAGGACATGTATGGGGACACACCACCTCACCACGGCGCTCAAACCCCGGTACAATGACCTGAAACTCCGTTATAACCACACTGACCACTAAAGGAATGTCCCCCTATATGTTTCACTGTGCCGGAATAAATCGCATTGGACCACAGCCAACGCTAATTTTGGACCTATGGAACACAGTGGGAATACGGAGTGTTGGAACCCAAGCACTAGCCTACATCCCAGACACAGGAATAGCTACGGTGTTTTCATGCAGTGGAGATGCTAGGCGCAATATAGGCTACATGGATCGTGGTTGGTTTTTGTACTAACCAAAAATAGGCTCAATATTATAGACATCAAATCGATTTTATGGTAAAAGTGCCAATATATCGAAGTGTGTGTGTTAAAAAAGACGGTAGGCCCATAGGCTGTGTGCACGAGCTACCCGCGGGAAGCATATAGGTCGCAGTCGACTGTCGCTAAATAAACGCCATCTTTCCGTCATAACAAAAGCAACAGGGGTTTAACATGGTCAAAGCTCAGTACACCTGCTGCACCTACAATCCAGTGCCATCACCAGCATTTATTAGTATTGCTAGGTCCATTAGCCCCGTTGTTATTGTTATAATGAAGGTATTGTTATAATGTCTTTCAGTTGTTGTTGTTAATATCATTATTATAAATATATATGACTACAACAGAACTGTGGTCTAGGTTATACTGTTTATTTTCAGGGTCGTAAGGCATGGGATTATATTGAAATGGGTTTTGTCAATTAAAAATGCGGTCAGATTAGACAAAACTAGACTTTCGCCCACACACCAATCTAAAAAAATTTATGACTACATTCATTTTTCAAATAGCAGATCATATTACTAAATAATAATGATGATGATGATGATGATAATAATAATAATAATAATAATAATAATAATAATAACAACAACAACCAATTAATACAGTAATAATAATTGTGGCCTGTGTAGGCTTTGCCTTTATGAGGCACACACCATGGGGTCAAAAGAACCATGAAAAATGTATTCATTTTCTTTTGACACTTTGTCATATGCCCATCATCATGTGAACCTACATGTGACCGATCTGCGCGCCTTTCTACAGTATGTGTTGTATTTGTATATTTATTTCCAGTAACTATGTGTTTCCAAAATGCTGTGACCAGAAAGACCGAGACTGTAAGAATCATACCATATCACTGAAGCCTGCCCTTTGCCTTGTTTCGTAAGAAGAAAATAACGGAATCTGTACCAGCTCTGTCTACAATGGCTCCGATTAATCTATACAATGATTAATTACTAAGAAGAATTGTTCGTGGGATGTAACTTTATTTGTTTTTGTATGGCTTTGTATATTTGTTCGTTTGTTGAATTTCCTCTTGTCATACTAGTGCCAAAGCACAAACACGTGCACGTGCTCTTGTGCCACTCAACTCGTGATATATCTAACGGCATGCAGTGTTGGGGTCAACTCTCGCAATTATTGGACTAAATTCAAAACCTCGGACTAAATTCAAAATCATTTTTTTTTTATTTCTAGAATTTGGATTTGGTTATGATGGAATATATAATATTCGGGATTGCAATTAATGGAAAATTCTTCACATAGGCCTAGCTACTGAAAAAAAAAAGTATCTTATAACACATCTTTGTAAACCAAATTGGTTTGTATATAATTAAATATTTTTGTTATTTACTTCAATTCATGGTCATACCAAATGATAAAAATAAGGAAATTGTATTGCAAGGGAACTTTAATAATGTTATGTTAAAAATAGTGGTTGGCAACTAATCGATTTTTTTGTTATTGATTAGAAATAACTTCTCCACACCTGGCCTAATGGCAATTTCACTTAACATTACAAACCAAAATATATATGTTTAGGCTGTTTATTGACACGTGTCTCCTCTAATGCTGATACATAAAAAGTGATCCTAATTTAAAATGCATTGGAAAATGGTAATTGTATAGACAACACTCAATTCCTAAAAGACTTGCTGGTAATCAATTACATAACTTGTATTTCCTGTGAGTCACTTTAAAATTTAAATATTTGTTTGGTTGCAATTCCAAAGGTTGGATTTGATTTTAGTTTATACGCATTCTGAATTGACCCCAAACCTGTGATTCTGAACTAAAGGGGAAAAGAAAACAAAAATTGCACAATTTCTATATTATGCTTTTTTGTCATTAAAATGTATTTGTTTTTATAATCCTTTTGTATTCTTCTTATAGCCAACATCTCTTAGCTTTAACGAATGGATCCAGCCTGCCACGCACTACGCTGTCGCAACCACAAACAGCCTACAACATGGCTTTATATATTTATGGTCGCCACAGGCCTCAGCGAGCGTACCTGCATTATAATTATACATTTTATCAATCTACTTCGGTTACAGGAAATGTCCTACAGCGGTTTCTGATTACGGTTTATCAACGCTGATTTGCTGAAAAAAAATCGTGTCGTTAAAAGTAGTCTGTGAAATAATATTTATGCTAACAATAATATTGTCATTTGAGGTAATTTGTGTGTCTATAATTGTTATCAATACTGTGTATACATTTACAACTATTGTGAACGTCATAAAAATAATTAAACAATTACATTTGGTTTTAGACTTTATGTAAAATAGACGAATAAATCATTTTAAGACGCAAATACCTGAAATGCATTACAATTGCATTGCATAAAATTACATAAAAATATGCTGTAATTATAGGATATTATGCAAATTTACGAACCTGTGACCTGGAGTCCAAACCCTGTCAGCGCTATGCTTGTATAAACTAGCGGTTATGTTTAGACTTAATATTGTCCTTGTCACTCGATGTTATACACGGTTAGAAACTATATACTGTAAATAAGTCGTTTAAATCTTTTCACTGGATACAAATTCTGCATACCACCCACATAAAATCGTTATTGAATCTTTCTATTTGCAATTCGTTTAGTACTTTTCTCTTTATAATGGCCGAGTTTACTTGGGCCGTCGGTGGGATTCCCCCAAGTACAATGTTTTGGGCCTGTACATTAAAGGTAATTTTACTTTTTATTGCTGCCAATGGCCATCGCTTGCAATTATGTTATGGGGTGATTTTGGCATATTAATAGTAGTAAGTGAATAGCTCTTGTCAAAAACATTCTTTACAATAGTTTATATGCCTGCTTCAATGTGTCCTGTACTTCACAAAATATGGTCTTGCAGGCTCAGAAAAAAATCCCATAACCAAACGGTTGTACAAACCGTTCAACATCTGTAACAGTCTCACAGTGCCACCTCGTGGACATACTGTGTACAGCTCTATGTTGATTTAGTCGTTCAGTCTATTGATGCTGTTATTCTAACTAAGCACATGCACCTCACCTTCGGGCTTCCTCAACTTTTTATATCTTTGTGTAATACAAAGTCTGTTAACCTAGTATCAATGTGAATATATATATAAGAGAGAGATGGGCATTTACTGTTTGCAGGGATCTAAACTCAAGCACAAGAAAGACTCCAAGCCTTTGAACACAGCATAGTAACCTAATGACGCAATTCATGATCTGAAGGACAATTTTTATCATGTTACAAATTAAACTCATAAAATTTAGCAAATTTCGCAAAATTGAAAGAACAGTGTCAAAATGAGTGTTGTAGTAGGCTAGTAGAAAGATAGACAGGGACCCATTTTGGCATATAAGGACCACTTTCACAATTACAGGATTATCTCTAGACATTTTCACAGTTTATTAAGTGAACAGAATATGGCAGTACTGTTCATATGTATTCAAAAGTAAGAGATACAGGGGGAACGAGAAGAGGAGTGTAATTAAAGTAGACAGAAAGGGAAATAAACAAAGCAAGAAACGAGGAAATGTGTGTGTGTGTGAGAGATGTTGCGGGAAAATGAAAGCGTGTGTATGTATAAAACAAGCTCTCTGGAGAATGCTGCTGCCTGGATTTTGTCCTATCAGCAGGCGACCATCTGCCCTGTTCCTGGCCCCCACACTCCTACAGGCATGCTCTGCATTATTCATATAATCACACACATACACATCATGCATACAGGCACGTGCCAAACACACACACACATCACAGACACAAGTGCACATGAGTCCTTTTCCAGCACTGCAGCATAATATCTCAGACTCACTTTGAGAGTGGGAGAAAAATGTAAATGAATATCTTCAATTATCAAACATTCTGTATATTTCTGTTCTAAATTTCATAAATGCAATCTATCAACATTATTGTCTGACAATGGGTAAGAGGATTTCATTCTGGTACCTAACCACAGTCAGGGTACTGTTGGTCTGCAGGACCCTTCCAGGATATGCCTCCCTAGACCACCCACCGCCCAACTGGTCATGCTGGAGGATGTTGCAGGTAGCATGACCCCCCACCACGGCGTCTCCAGACACTTTCACGTCTCTCACATGCTCAGTGTGAACCCGCTCTCCTCTGTGAGGAGAACAGGGCATCAATGGGGGACCTGCCAATTCTGATGTTCTCTGGCGAATGCCAATCAAGCTGCACGATGCTGGGCTGTGAGGACATCGGGCCATCATGCAAGTCTCATGTTTGGTCAGAAACATACACACCAGTTGCCTGCTGGAGGTCATTTTGGCAGGGCTCAGGCAGTGCTCCGGTTCCTCCTCGTGCAAAGGAGCAGAAACAGCTGCTGGGTTGATGTCCTTCTACGATCCTGTCCAGCTCTCCTCGTGTAAGGTTCCGTCCCTTGGTATCTCCTTTATGCTCACAGCAAACCTTCTTGCAACATCACAAATGGATGTGCCATCTAAGAGAGCTGTGCAGCCTGACCAGGCTGCAGGTACCACCTCGTGCTTACCAGTAGTGACGGTGACATATACAAGCATTTTTCCCACATCATATCGAACTGGTCTAAAAAGCTATTGAAATTGATTGTGAGGTTTTTTACAAAGGCCCTTAAAGACGATTTGGGGATAATGCATAAAGAACACTAACATTGGTGAAATGATTGAAATGGTATTTGTTTCCTTATAATCATGCCACATAATGCCACCCAAAATAATAATTGTATGCACGTCATATTAAAATAATCTCTAACAGCCTTTGTTTGAGCTAAACAATACAAGCAAAAATGTGCAAATATAGCCCTCTGGATTTGGATGGGATTTGTGCCAGAAAATCTTAAATTAGAGCATTAAAAATAACACTGCCAGAGAAACCAAAGCATTCCTATTATAATTTGTCTATAGACTTGTTAAAGGTTAATGACACTAATGTACTGAGTATATTGTAATTTGGGTGAATATGGTCTGAGTCCTTTAACACAGTACTGCAACTGAAGTCTCTGCCAACAGCTAAGCTAATCTGATTGATGCACGAGGCATTGTTAGTCTGATTCATGACCACTCCTATCAGTCTCAAGATGTTCTTATCTAATATGGAGGTCCATTGGAGTCGGTCAGGGTACTCAGCCTGCTGCTCTGCTGATAATCCTAGCATGCAGTTCATAAAACCACCCACTGAAATGTTGAGAAGGCTGGACACATGCTTATGGAGGACGGAGGACATTTAACAAAACAAACTGGAACATGACTCTTAAACCAAACACAGACCGACACGACACAGTGGGAGAGGAGGAGCTTCAATAGATGAAACCGTGACCGGGAAACTGGGGGTCCAGAGGTGGCCTTACTAATTCTTGTAGGTTTTGCCCTTAATAACATTACACTGTTAAAGTTGTGGTTATTGGTATTGTATTCACAATTATGCGTTGGCAGTGAGTTACCCCAAAGAAACAGAGCCGAACCCCAAGACATGAAATATGTACTTTTGTGCACGGGGTTGGTTAGGTTTTACACATAATCCATTACAGTTACAAATTACCTTTCTGCAATTGAAATCAGTAAAGTAATTTATATGAATTACTCAAACCCAAGAACACAATTCGCTACTTTGGATTTTAGATTTCATATTATGAGACAATATAAGATATAAGATTTGTTTAGTTATCTGATGTTTGGACCCACAATTACCTAATATGATACACAATTAATTAATATGGTAAAAAGCTTGCACAAATCCCTATCCCTGAATTCCGCATACGCATGCGCAAACGTGAACACCCGCACAAAACAATTATTAGGACCAACAGCGATTCATTTTCTAAATGGAATATTCAATAAATTAACTGGTATTAACAGTACATTCATATCTTCGATGTCATCAGCAGCCGATGTTAACCAAAAATATGTTCACATCAAACAGAATCACGTGGTCAACTTGTAAGCGGTGATGATGTCCGCATCAAATGGAAATCATGACTGGTTGTCCCCGGGCTGAGTGCTTCTTACCATAACTTTTTTTCTGAATTATCGTGATCATTTCCATAACATGTTCTGTCTTGAAGACAGCACAATGTATCAGATATTTGTAGGCAAATAGTAGCCTAATCCCGTAAATCTGAAATCCAGGTATAACCTACCTATTATTGTTTCGAGAAATATGCTAATGTATTAGATTATTAAACCATATTTTCAAGTGGGTAGTCTAATGTAAACAGGCACATCCATCCAAAACCCGAGGTAATTGATCAAGTGCCTCCGTCACTCATTTCATTTATCAGGTTACGCGCGGCCCCTTTGGGTGCATCTTGTTCAAGCACAACTAAGGCAGACAAATATAAATTCTGTCTGTTAATAACAAGGATTTTAGCACAATAAAATAAAACATGCGAGTCATAACTATTTATTCCACTTTCTTTTTGGATAGAAAGAGGAACGCAAATCATGTGCGCAATTATGTGTAGCCGATCTACTCAAAATTGTAAAAAATGGAAGATCAGAAGTTCTGGGGACTCAACAAAAGAAAGCCCCCAAAGCCTAGTTGTAACAACCCTACCCAGGGACACGTTGACAATAAATCTAAAATGCCTGAGTTTGATTCTCTGCAGTCCCTCTTCTGTGTCCCTGAATAATTTTTTCATTCCAGCTTCTCTTTTCCATGATCCAAGACCCCCATTAGCTCTGTGTTACGCCCCTTTGTTGTGTCCCACCCCACTCCCCACTCCCCACACACAAACACAAAGAAAAGGGCAAGGAGGTTAACCCTCTCATAAGGTTTGATTGGCTCTGTTTTGTCTTAGCACACGAAGACCTGTGTGTGTGTGTGAGGGGGGGGCATAGACTTGTGTGGGTACTCAGTATAAAACTGTAAGTGATAACAAGATACATGTATGCCTAGGATAATTTAATGTTGGTCCTGACCGCCAGGCGTGTGTGTAGTCAGACAGCCAGTATGGAGCAACAACAGAAGGCCTAGCTACAACTGTAACACGCTCAGTAGAAAAACATGCCAAAATATGAACACAGGTAAAAACAAAAAACAAGTGAGCACACGTTGCAAAATTGTCACAGCTAAATTTAATTACATATTATAATTTGTTTATTTTCATACAGCCACTCATCTATAATGAACATACATTCAGAGGAATGCATCTATTATGTTGCAGATTCTTTTAGCTCATGTACACATTTGTTTACACTTTCAGCTCCCATATGTACATTACCCAGTATGTAGTGTGAGAGTCCACACGTTTCAGCCCACACAACACAAACCATGTAATATGGCTCTAGTAGTCTAAGAACACAGACTATGTAATATGGCTCTAGTAGTCTAACAATACAAACTTTGTGATATGGCTCTACTCTAACGACACAGATCTCAACAAGGAAATGACACAGTAGTGCTGAACTCTGACCCTCGACCGTTGCTATGTGTAACAGAGTTGCGGCTGACTCTGACAAAAGGTCCCTCTAGCATTTCCAACCCCCGTGGTGATTGGAGGAGGTGAAGCTGATCTTAAATCTGTGTCACCAGGCAACTTCCATCTATAGTTGTCTAAAGAGGACTTCAGAAGGTTTCTGTCTACAGCAACAACCCTCTTGGCAAATCTAAGCTAAGAGGTATGGTAGGATGAGGAACACAAGTCTTTTGGTTTGTTTTGAGAACTAGTTAAGGAACATTATAAGCATGCCTCCAGGAAACAGGTCCTTTGGTAGCTGGGTTTAGACACAGTCCTGCTGGAAAAACCCATTTGTATCAAAATGTGATTTAAACATGTCATCATTCTGGTAACCATTAAAGGTGTTTAATTCAGGTTAACATTCAGACTATAACACATTTGAAGACCCAATCTGGCACCCCAATCAGAGCAGAATAGGAGAAGGGAAGGAAACAATTGGCAAGTCTGAACAAAAGTAAAACAAAATAACATTAGTGTAAAATAACACTTCGTCATACATTTCCTTTAATGAGTACACAAACAAAATAAAACAAAATAAAGAGAAAATAGCCTATAGAGTATACAAAAATATAGATTGGATCAGAAAGTAAACACCAGAAACTTCCGGTCCCTCCATAAGGCTGTGTCTCTCCCATGGCTCTTAGACGTGAAAGCAGGAAACATGCAAACAAGACCCAAGGGCACAGTGAAAGGCAGGCTCGTGTATACTTTTTTTAATCTGTGCTGTTCTACACCAAAGGCTGACTGGTTCCTAGTAAGTTGTGGTGATACCTGGTCTGAGCACCATTCCCTCGCCATCTCTAGAATGTTTGCAGGGTGGTATTAGTCATCATCACCAAAGTACTTCACAATCTTTTCCGTTCTGTGCTGCCGCCACCAAAAAAAGATCCTTCTACTGTGGTCGTAGTTGTCCGTGTGTCTGTGCTGGCTCAGCCGGGAGCCCCTATCCAGTACTGAGCACGCCACAAAATCCACTTTTGAGCTCCGGTGACTCATAGATGCACCATATGGACAGACACACTCACCATATGGACATACACACTCACCATATGGACAGACACCCTCACCATATGGACAGACACCCTCACCATATGGACAGACACCCTCACCATATGGACAGACACACTCACCATATGAACAAGACACACTTACCATATGGACAGACACACTCACCATATGGACAAGACACACTCACCATATGGACAGACA